>JANHFT010006712.1:7921-27267 GCA_032467955.1 Pseudoxenodon macrops | reverse complement strand
GTCCAAGATTCTGATTATTCTCTGAAGTCTGTGCCTGTATTGTTGGGTTGCAAGAACCAAACCAGAACAGTTATGGAGGTGCAGACGACAGACTCAATAATTCCTCTGTAGAACTGGATCAGCAGCTCCTTTGGGCAGTTTGAGCTTCCTGAATTGGCGCAGAAAGAACATTCTTTGTTGTGCTTTTTTTAATGACATTATTACTAAAGACATGTGCCAGAGCCTCCACATTCTTGATCCCCAACTGATTGAGGGCTTTCCATCATCAGAGAACCCTGGAAGATGGTTTCCTTTGGCTACCCTCCTGGTTTACTGAACCTGGAATGGTTGAATATAAAATCGGAGCCCTTTCTGGAGGAAATGAAATCAGATTTCCCCAACAGAAGTGAGTTGGTTAGTTTTCTGGTCTTTGAACAAGAGGCAACTGTGCTTATGCAGAAGAAGGAGACCTGCCCTCGATGTCTTTCATCATAGTGTGAGGACTCCTTTCAATTATTGTTTTTTTAGTTGAGCAAACTCAATATTTACAAGACTTCACGTTTTATGGTGTGAAGCCAGAAATGCAGCGTTAATGTAGGCTTTGGGATGGAAATGAATGCAGCCCCACACTTAAGCACGGGGCAGTAGAGACGTGTTGGAGTTGAAGATAGCATCTTATGGTTGATGTTCTCCAAGTATCCAGACCAGGGTTGAAATTCGGCTTGGTTCATCTGAACTTAGTAGTTAAAAAATGCCTTTTTAAAAAAACTTTTTAAAGCATTTTTTAACTTCCAGTTGGGCCAATAGGTAGTAAAAAAAATTTTTTTTAAAGTAAAAAAAAAAAGTTCCCACGATAAGTGGCACATCTGATTGTCAAAGATGATGAACCTTTTTTTAAAAACTTTTTAAAAAGCATTTTTTACTACCTGCTGGAAGTTAAAAAATGCTTTAAAAAGACTCTCAGCTGTCTTTGACAATCAGTTGAGAGGGACCCTTTTTTTAAAAAAAACGTTTTTAAAGCTTTTTTTTTTTAACTACCAATTCACCCTGTGAGGGTCACGCTTATTGCAGGGGCCCTTTTGTGTGAAGTCCAGCTGCTTCTGCAGTGTGTGTGTGTGTGTGTCAGTTGTGTATCTTTTGTGTTATTTTGGTGCAAAGTGTAAAAGTTGTTTTTTGAGCTCTTTGTGGCTCTGAGGTTCGTGCTTGTTGTTGCAGGGGCTATTTTGTTTGCTTTTGCATTGTGTGTGAGTCAGTTGTGTGGCTTTTGTGTTGTTAGTGTGTGAAGTGTGAAAGTTGTTTTTTTAGATCACCCAGTCACATGACCACCAAGCCACACCCACAGAACCGTCAGGGAAAATTTTTATATTTCACCACTGCTATAGATGGGTTTCATTTATAGCTCCAGAAGATTCTTAGCAATGACTCATACAATCATAGAGCTGGAAATGATCTAAGGAGACATAAAGTCCAATCTCTGAACGTGGCAGGATTCTCTACACAATTCCCAACAGATCCCCACCAATCTCTGAAAAGTCCACTGAAAGGGAAGCAGCCACTCTGTGCAGCAACCTTTTCCACTGACTTCTCTTACTGTCAGGATGTTCTTCGTAAGGTCTCCTCTGTGTCTGCAGTACGTTCAGACCCTCTACATCCTCCTGCAGCTCTTTGCCAGTGAAAATGGAGCTTGGGGAGGCCGCATGTGGCCTGCCAGTCTTCACTGGCAGAGGCACATGGGCCAATCCTTCACCGTTTCCAGGGTGGGCCCATAGGTCAGATCTAAGCACCCCCCGGGCCGGATTCGGGCCCCAGGCCTTGAGTTTGACATCCCTGGATTTAATAACTTAATTGGTAGTATATGTTTGCTTAAATTGACAAAGTACAAAAAATACCAATAATATACTGCAGTTTAACATTCCAGGATAGAACACATTCATATACCATATACATGTTTATTCAACAATAAATTCCATGATATTCCATGTGCCTATTTCTAGTTAAATGTCTAACTATAGGTAGTCTTCGAGTTGCGACCACAGAGCCCAAAATTTATGTTGCTAAGTGAAACATTTGTTCAGTGAGTTTGCCCCATTTTATGACTTTTCTTGCCATAGTTGTTAAGTGAATCATTGCATTTGTTAAGTTAGTGACCTGGTTGTGAAGTGAGTCTGGCTTCCCCCATGGACTTTGCTTGTCAGACGGGGCAAAAGGGGATTACGTGACCCCAGGACACTGCAGCCGTCATAAATGTGAGTCAGTTGTCAAGCATCCAAATGTAAATCACATAACCATGGGGATGATGCAACGATCATAAGTGTGAAAAACGGTCATCAGTCACTTTTTAGAGCCATTGTAACTTTGAACGGTCACTAAATGAACTGTTGTATGTCGAGGACTACCTATATATGCTTTGCATTTGCAGTGTGAAGTTTTAATACTGTGAACCGTGGTCTTTCAGAATAGAGAAGGAATGCTTTTATTAATTTCAAAAATGTACATAGGATAGTGAAACAACATTTCTCTCAAGTTGAGCTTCATTTGGTCTAATTTTGTGAACAATTTTTCCTTTGAATGGAAATGGGCTGCTGTTGAAAAGCTGAATGTGCTTGGGCTGGTTAATACTTGGGTAAAAGGCCATTAGGAAATGCCAGGATGTAGATGAGATGTAAAGATCTAGTTTGAGTAGAAACCCCCGTTCCTGAACCTAATGATGGTCTATTTTTTAAATTTTTAACAGGTACTTGGACGCTGCTTTTTGACCGTGATGCAGGTTCATTTTCAGTTTCTATCCCAGGCTTTGCAGAAAGTCCAGCCAGTGGCTCAGTCATGCTTCATTGAGGCTGCAGCCCAGGAAAGAAAAAATTCTAGCATGAGTGAGACATCCAGCGCAAACCCCACAACCGAACTGGATGAAGCAGTGCGGTCCTGGAAGGGGGCAACAGAGGTAGGACTGTGCTGCTGTGTGGAGATGTCAGGAGTTCTGCATTCAGGCCTCCATCTTTAATCAGGATACGGAAAAATGTTGCCTTCACCTATCACAGAATTGATCTTGTCTTCCTGTATGATAGCTAGGTTGCCATCTGTACGGAATTTTTCGATGGTCACATTCAGAAGACATGCTTAATTAGGTTAAAGGGTTTAGAAGGATGTGCAACAGGAAATTTGACCCAGCCAATCGAACTTAAAAGGGCTTCCTTTTAGCCCCTTTATCCACTCAGTTGATAAAGTAATTCTGCTTTATCAACTGAGTGGATAAAATAGCTGATGAGAAGGATAATTAACACTTCTAATTTTGCACCAGGGGCAGAATCTTAGAATGCTCTATTAATAACAATCTCAATAGCATTTAGGCTTATTTACCACCCTATAGCACTTTGCAGCCCTCTCTGGGCAGTTCACACTGTAGAAGCATTATTGCCCCTAACAATTTGGGTCCTCATTTATTGACCTCGGAAGGATGGAAGTCTGAGTTGAGACCCGTTAGGATCGAATTCCAGGCTGTGGGAAGAACTTGCCTTCAATACCGCACTTTAACCACCGCACCACCAGAGCTCCTTCACTTTTGTGGGCATTTGTGGATGAGCCCAACAATATTTTATTGTTGATTATCTATATTTCAAGAATCTTGTCAGACTATCTGCCTTCCCTTGGGAAACGGATATAGACTAGAGCATGGCTGTCAAACCCCCGCTGGCCACGCCCGGTTTAGCGAAGGAGGGGAAAGTCTAACACGTCACGTGATGACACCATGACGTGAGTTTGACACCCCTGGACTAGAGGTTTGATCTGAGACATTTCCTCCCTGAATGAACTCTTAAGTTGGGACATCATGTCACCCTCCAGGCAAACCTTCAGCTGGTGGTTGCTCTCCCAGTTCCACCCCAACTTTTTGCTGCTGTGGCCAAGGCAGAAGCGCCTCCCTCCCTCCCTTTGCTCTTTGCTTTTGTTGCTTATCTGCCTCCTTTGAGGACCCAGCTTCTACTGAGGCCATTTGCTACACAGGGCTAAAGTCAGGCTGGGTTTGGAAGGTTTTAGGGAAATAGCTGGCAAAGATGAGAGAATTATTAGAGATGGCAAAATTGACTTGCTTGTTTAGAGAAACGACAATAATGTAACTGTCAGGCCTGGAATCCATTTTGTGGGCATTAGGCCTTCAGGCCTGCCACATTTAGTGCTGTGGGAAACTGGGAGGGGGGATTGTATGGAGCTGGGGGAATATATAGTCATAACAACATTCCTTTCTCTGAGTCAAGGCCACTCTGCCCTGCACCTGGAAAGCATCTCCAGTTGGGACGATGCATTGATTGGACCATGTGACGGACATGTGGGTGCTTGGGCTTTCTTTTGGGTGGGGAAAACCTGGAAGCTTTCAGAAGCTTTCAGATTTGGGTTTTCCCAGATGTGCCAATATGACATCTCTAATAAAATGCTGGAACGTTGAGGAATGCTCTAGCCTCGGAGTCTTCTTTCGTTGCGGGTGTTACTTGGAATCCTGACACTAACATTCATGCCTTATGGACTTTTTGCTAAAAAAAGAAAAAGAATGATCTGGTGATTTATGAGTTTGAGGATTAGAAAGGATGGACTATTTGCAGGGGGGGATTAGATTGTACCCTTAGAGGGAATGGGTAAAATATAAATTAACTGCTGATAAAAAGGCAGAAGTTGCTTCTTTATAACTTTTTTCTTTTCTTTTTTTCTTTTTCACTTATTACTTTCATTTCATTTCCTCTTTCAAAATTTCTACTAGTTTTGTTTCTAAAATGTTTTCAAAAATGATACAAAAGGAGTTATATTTGCATAGTTAGTCCCTGTGTCTATCATGATGAGATGATCTTTGATCAGAATTGTGTTTGTAAAAACAACGCTGCAATGTCTCTTTCCTAAACTTTGATTAATATCCCAATATGAATATAAATTATGAAATTTATCTTCACTAAACTATTCAAAATTACTTCTTTCATTTTGTCACCTTCGCCTTTTCTTCCACCTATTCAAAGGCAACTTCCCGGCTTCGAGAGAGAGAGGGAGGCCGCGATGGCTGTTTGGCTGGAATCGAGGTCCAGCAACTCTTCTGCTCCCAGAATGTGGCGATTCCAGAGCACCAGCTAAAAGAATTGAACTTGAAAACAGACAGTGCTTTGCAGGTCAGTTTCTCTGGTGGGTTATTTTCTTTAGACTGGGCACAACCACAGGTCCATGTTGAGTGATTGAAAAGTGGGGTGATTATCCTTTTTTGGGTTTTATGGACAGTCTGTTCTCTTATTTATCTCTTCTTTTTTATACATATATCAGGCATATAAGATTGCTTTGGAAAGTTTGGGTCACTGTGAATATGCAATGAAGGCTGGCTTCCACTTGAATCCAAAGGCAATTGAAGAAAGCTTGCAGGTAAAGAGCCTCTTCCTCTGGATCTAGTCAAAAGAGGCAAAACTGGTGGGTAACAATTGGATGGTTATGTTATGTTTTGCTTTTCTGTTTTGTGTCTTCAGGGCTGCTGCAGTGAAGCTGAAGCTCAGCAGACTGGACGGAGACATACTCCCTCTCAGCCTATTCAGTGTGAGCTGCCAACAGTTCCCATCCAGATAGGGGCCCACTTTCTGAAAGGAATATCCTTCAATGAATCTGCAGCAGATAACTTAAAACTGAAAACGGTAAGTCTCTAAATGACATAGTTTGCCTTGTCAAATCTTTTCCTGCTGGGAGGAGAATCTTATGTGCTGAAAACACATAGGTAGATAGCAGGCCTTTGAAAACGTCTCTTTCTGGGACAAATATATTTATGAGAAGATGAAGTTAGATTAGGTGCAAAAAACAATTCTGTGTTCAGCTAAGAAAATGCTTTGTGTCATGCCATCCTGATCTTCTCTGGCAGTTTCTTCTTGCATTCAGTCATGGTTTGCTTAATGTCTATGGAGATTCTCAGTCATCCAGGTCATGGTTGTCCCAAAGGTGCTTTTTCAAGAGGCAACTGGACCTTCTGGTTTTTTCTTTGAAGACATTTCACTTCTCATCCAAGAAGCTTCTTCAGCTCTGACTGAGTGGTGGCGAATGGAAGGACTTATGGATGAGAAGCGAAACATCTTCAAAGAAAAACCAGAAAGTTCAATGAGCCTCTTGAAAAAGCACCTTTGGGACAGTCATGGTTTGCTTCCTTGTCTCAATTTGGACAGCACATTTTTACCTGTAATTGCAAGGAAATTCCTCCTAACGTCTCAGGTGAACTTAAACCTCTGTGTCTTGGTCTAACCTTCCAATTCCTGCTGTGCTCCTCCTCATGGTGGCAGGGATGGATGTGGGGGCGGCAGTGAACAAGGTACGTTGTTAGGGACTTTTTGCTGACATAAGGACTGAAAAGATGGTGTTTTATAGGTAAGAGATGGGATATGGGATAAATTTTGCAAACTCAGAAGAGGTGAAGGAGTCACTGAATTTGCTTACACTTTTCTCGCATTTTTACTCCTTTCCATTGTATTTTAACTTTAGTTTGTATTAGATTTTACTATTATAATCAACATTCTTAATAAAAATTGTATGCATGTGTGTGTGGTTGGATAGCATAGTGGTTAGAGCACTGCCATTTGATGTGGGAAACTGGGAACATGGTATCTAGTTTACCAGTAGGGATCCTTGAGCAAAGACCCTCTAATGTTCACCTCCCTACTTTGTGTATGAGAATGAAACAAATTAAGAGTTATGCCGGCTCAGATGCCACCTAGATTAACAAGCATCACATTTGGGAAACCAACAACCTGAAGATAAGTGAGCTACTGAAACAAACCATACATGGATGAAAGAAGAGAACCTGGAATTGATGAAATGCTACTGTAGCTGTAGCCCTGATCGGAGGAGACATTTGATGTGGATGGATGGATGGACAGAAAACCTACCGTAAGGACCTGCCTCAGCTATCTTCTTAGGAAACCATGAACAGCATGACTATTGAAACAGATAGTATTTCAAAAGGAACTTTTACTGAGAGAAGTGATTGCAGAGAAGTCAGGTGGAGTCTGAAGAGTCCCACCATGAAGCCGTTAAGCTAATTTCCCCTGTTCAACCCTCACTCGGAGCCCCATGTCCATCAGTAGCCAATACGATGCCGCAAAGGTGTTATGAGAACTCCGAGGTGGGATAGTGATAACAGGTCATCCTCGGGACAGGCTGGGAGGGAATCCATCCTGACAGCCCAGTCCCCCTCCCTAATTCCCATGCGGTTACAGCAAAAGTGAAAGCATTCAAAGCAATTGGCCCCCAAGAAGCATCTCCCTTCCCCTTCGGAATGGCAGCTTTCCAGCAGGAACCTGACCCCTACACCACTCTGAGCTTCAACAGTGAAGAGGAAGCTGTTCTCACAACATGGGGTAGATTTGATTATATATTACATTCCTGACTCAAGAAGAGTTGGAAAAACAACTGGATGTGCAACCAACACCTGAAGCTGGAACATTTCCACCCCCTCCATTACAGAATACAAATGCTAATATGGGGTATAAGATCATGGATAAATTTCAATCAACTCTCAATATCAGCTGCCAAGATTCAGTGGAGAAGTGCCATTAGATAGTACGCAAGTACCGTAGATGTCAGTAGAGCCCTCGTGCCAGTCCTTCTTGCCATCACAATTTAACCCAGTGATAACACTACAGCTGCTGGAATCCGGGTGATGATTGGCTGCGTAATTTAAAAGACACCCCCACCACAAACATAAGGTTAGAAATTTTGATGAAGGCATCTCAGAGAGAAATTTACAGTTGATAGAGCAACAGAAGGTTATGGAGATTAAAGATAAGACTTGATTACTGGAAAAATACAAGGGCCTGACTATCTGAAGCCTTAGAGAATGCTTAACAAAGGCTTACAGCACTGGCTACCAGGTTAAGGGGATACGCTAGAGAAGCAAAGGCTAGGAAGATAAATGGCCAGTTCTCCAAAGAACCATCCAAGGTGAACTCCTAACTGCAGTTCAATAACAAAGTAACAGCAGAACCACCAACAACAGAAACTCAACACAACTGGAAGAACATACTGGAGAAAGAGAAGATATGTAACACCAGTGCAAAGAGGCTGCAGGAACTGAAAGCAGACCCCAGCAATTTCCCAGAACACAAATCGGTCACCATCACAGTAACAGTAGAGGCCATCCAACAAGAGTCCCTCTCTGAGGGAGATGGGTGGTTCAAAAATGTGAAAAACAAAATAAGCAATGGGTCAAGAACATGAAAAGCTGGTCTGGACATGATCCATGCCTACTGACTGAAGAAACTAACACCCATGGGCTAATCAATAAAGTAAACTAAACATCTAACAGCAGAGATGCTGCTAGCAGCCAGCTTCCACCCAGAGAGGACATAGGACAGTGCTGATTATGAAGGACCCCCACAAGGAAACAAACCATCCAACTACTGTTGTTTTCCTGGAAATAAAACCGAGTCTTATATTAATTTTTGCTCCAAAGGGCATCAAGTCCCCTAATCATCATTGTTGCTCTTCTCTGTCCTCCTTATGTTCTTAAAACATAATGAAAGCAATTTTTTGTAGCCGCCAGTAACCTAAGTCCATCTGGCCCTATGGCCTAATTTTTTTATTGGTTACATTCTTATAGTCCCCTTGTGCTAACCTCTTTTTTTCTCCAATGCCATCATGATGGTCAGCTAGGACACCCAATTTCCTCTAGTTCAAAATAGGAATTAAGAAGTTCTGCCTTCTTGCCATCACCACTTTCTCTTTGGATTGGAACTACACTCATGAGAATAACCTTGAATTCATCTTTAACTAACTATATTTTCCCTCCTTACATTTCCTACAGATTTCCCTTTTGCTCTTATGATTCATTCTGTTAGCATAGTCTTATCTTGAACTCTACACATTTTCTCTGTTCCTATCAATTGACATCGTATATCTGAGCAGCAGGAAACCAGTAGTTTTCATTAAAATATGTGAAAAAAGTTTCTGCTTTTCACATTCTTTTTATATTTCAATGATTCTATATTTGGTCAGTCAATAATGAATGGCCTTGAAACTTGCAAATATCTTTATAGGCAGCTTCTCTTCTTGATTAATTTAATAATATAATTAGATAGAAATCCTTCTCTATGCTATTCCTCTTGGTCTGTGGCATTCCTTCCATTGGGAGAATTTCGACTGAAGAGAGCAGAGCTCCACCTGAAATCTCATAGCCTGGCTCTGGTTTTCAAATATGAAAAGTTGGATTTAATGTCAAAAATAAAAATTAAAGCAAACAGCCTCTCTTTAAACTATCCTCAAATCTCTCCAACAGGATGGTTTCATGCATTGTTTCTTTCTCTCCACTCAGTACCACTTTCCAACATTCTCTTGTACTGCTTCTGGATGCCATTGGCATTTCCTTTTGATCCGGTCCATGTGCACATCGAATAATTGGAGCTGGAACGAGGGCCTGGCAATGCCTGGAAGCAGTAAGTTTGTGGGAAACTGGTGAAGTTTGGCTTGGGCCATCAGAACTTGAGCAACAGTACTATAAGTAGGGATGCTAGATATCAGCAGTGCAAAATAGATTGAGTTGGTGTGGGTAATATTTATCTTGCTTGCTTTTTTTGCTTACCCCCTCCCCCTTGTGTATATTGACAGCACACTATGATACAGTTAATTAAAGAAGCTGGCTACCATAATGGAATGACCCCAAGAGATGACTCTCCTGTGACAGAAGTCCTGAATCAAGTTTGCCCTTCTACATGGCGGGGAGCCTGTAAAACGGCGGTACAGTTGTTGTTTGGACAAGCTGGGCTGGTAAGTAGCGGTGGATTGACAACAGTGTGAAGGTGGCCAGAGTTAAGGGAAGGCAGGTCATTTAGTCCTGAAAGACTAACGTTAAATGACAGCATTTGGGCCTGCAGCAAAATGATGGATTCAGGGTTTCCGTCAGTTTGACCTTATTTTCTCTACTTTGCTCCTCTCAACCTCCCTGTTTCTCCGCTTTGTCACTCTTGAGATGATCAGCTTACGGTTTTCTGTTGATTTCTCCCCTTCAGTTTTTTTGCAAGTATTGCCGATAACACCTCTTGTCTCTGTAGGTAATTCAGTTTGGACTGTTTGCTTTTTGGCAGATCATGATATCATTAACCAGCATGTTCTTCCTGATCATTGTTTTGGGGAGGACGTATAAAGCTAGAGCAAAATGGGTCTGAGCAGAGATTTATACCTATTTCCTTGTATGGAAGACTAAGTTTCATCTACTTTACCATGTTTTTCCTTGAGTTGAGAGAAAAAGAGATGTTCAAGTGGGCTTTTTCTAGCTACCTATTCTAGCAGCTTTGAATTTGACATGGGGAAATATTTATATTCCTGAACAGATGATTTTTCATTCTAATTCCAGGCAGTTGCTTTCTTCCTCTCCCCACAGGGGAAAAATTAGAGGTTGATACATAGTTAGTCCTCAACTTACAACCGTTCGTTTAGTGATGTTCAAAGATACAGTGTCTTTGAAAAAAATGACATAACCAGTTTTCACACTTATGACTGATGCAGCATCCCCAGGGTCACGTGGTCATAATCTGGAGACTGGGCAACTGACATGTATTTATTTAGGAGCCATTGAGTGACTCCTGAACGCCAATGTCCTTTAAGACCCATTGTTTCTGGTGAGTTGAACAGAAATCCCTTTGGGGGCTTTGCAGAGTCAGAGGAGCAGTTTCAGGAAGTCCACTGCATTGCTTCTACTTGACTGCACTGGTGAAGATCCTGTTTGGGTGGTGGGGGAGGAGGAAACATCTGTCCAGCAAGAACAATAGCTGCCGGAAGCCTTTTCCGAGGCCAGGGGCGTGGAAGGTTAATTGGCTGGGATTGAGTCAAGTTCGGTTGAATAGGTTGGTTGTGTGCTGGTTTCCTTTGAAACAGAGAGTGGCCATTCTACCACTAAAGTCTGCTCTCTCGGACTACAGACAGTTTGAGGCATTTGAGGGATGACAAAAAAGCCTTCCTGCAAGGGACCAGAGGGTGGTCAAGATTTGTGTTTTCTAATCTTGTCTACCTGTTTATAGGAGAAAGCTGGATTGAAATGGATGCCTTGAGTTCAAATGTTTACACCTTTTCCAAAAAGCATGAAAAGGAAGATGAAATTATCAGCTGATGAAAAATGCTTAGTGAAATGCTCGCCTCTTTAAATACATCCTGAACTTTCTTAGCTATTACATTTCACGATTATGATTTCAGTACCTCCTCACAACTGTAAATACCATTCATACATACATATATATATATGTGTATATATGGGCTTGATCAGTGTTTAGCTCCCCAGGGGCCACGGTGGCTGCAACAAAATGATTTTTTTTGAAGAGGGACATTCTAGTACTTTTAAAGTGGCAGTTACTTACTTATTTTTCTTTGCAATTAGGTGGTTGTAGACACAGCACAGAATGAAAACAAAGAAGCTTACGCACCGCAAATCAGCTTGGAAGGCTCCAGAATTGTGGTTCAAGTTCCATCAACTTGGTAATTAGAATTTGCTACTTAAGGAAACCCAGAACATCATTGGGTGTGTGCTTTGGTGTGTGGAAAAAGTTAAGAAATGTTATTAAAAATCTCAGTGTGCTTTATAGTATCATCAAAACTATCCTAATACAGTAATTTGAAGGAAGTAAATAGTTTGTCATGCAGTTGATAATTACAGTGGTAATAAGTTTTGAATGATCTCTGGAAGCTTCACTTCACACTGAGAGCCTTCCTAATCTTTGCAAGAGGATTGTTCTGTGTCATGATCAGAACATTAGTAATCTGATCATTAGTAATTAATTAGTATTACTATTATTAATATAATTAATAATTACATTAGTAATCTGTAAATATCTGATTCTCCATCAGGTGCCTGAAAGAAGATCCTGCAACAATGTCTCTCCTGCAGAGAAGTCTGGATCCAGAGAAAATGTTAGGACTGGTAGATGTACTTTATACTGCCGTGTTTGACCTAAATCGCTGGAAAGAAGGAAGGTTGGTAGGCCTGACTCTGGTACAGAATTAGCATTACATAACACTCCTTGTTCAGGTGAAAATGACTGAGAAGCTTCATCTAGTTATTGAAGCCACTTACACTATGAATCAGAATTTCTGGGCAGCAGCATTTGACATGCTAGGAAAACCATGTTGATTGGTTTTTCTTATTCACATCTTAGCTTCCCATTTCAAGGACATTTTAGATTTATATGCGTCTGAGAAATTTGCTTTAACATGTTGCTTTAAAATGGGGGTGGATGGGAGTAGACCAGAGGATTTGACCATAGCAAGGGACTGATCCCCCAAAACCCAGATCAGAACACCACTACCCTGAGAGAAAGACTAGATCTAATGTGTGACCTCTCCTGTGGGTTGGCTTTGCATAAGTTGTAGCATGTTCATGGTGTTCATGAACTCCTGAACCATCCTTGGTACCAGGTTCAAAGAAGGCAGCTTGAAGTTCCCCAGGACCATAAGCCTTGGGAACTCCACTGCCCAGCTAGCCATAGAGTTGTGGGTCTCAGGCAGTTCCTGCTATACTGCAAGGAGGGAGATAAGCAAACACAAATCCTAATTGGTCAACCTCACGTAGTAAGTCTCCCATCCAGCTATGTCTGGGACAGCACACCTAAAGGTCTTTGGAAACAACCATCAGTCTCCATACCTGCCCTGAAGTCTTGGCTATTGCCACCTCCAAAATCCAGGGGTGCACATTACAGAGAACCAGGTGGGCCATTTGTTCGTATTTTGTTTGTTCCTGAATTGGATGTTTATCTAATTTTCTAAGCCATTTTTTAATCTGAACTAGAAGGTCACTTGTGTTTCCCCAGGGAACAAGCGTTGCCCTACATCCAGATCCAGCTGCAACGTGAGAGCTCTGACTTTGGAAGTCACACCGACTTACCATCTGGAAATGGCAGTAAAGCAGCTGGGGGTTTGCAGAAGACTTTCTCAAAGCTGACATCACGATTTACCAAAAAAACTTCTTGTACAAGTTCAAACACCAGTGGAAATTACTCCATTCCTAATATACCTTCTAAAACCCATTTTATAGCTAACAACTCAGAGGACAAAGCAAAACTACCAAGTAATGCGGATGCGCGACTGCAAAGTATTTTGAACCTTGGCAACTTTCCGAGGGTTCTTGAGCCTGCCCAGCTGATGCAGAGCTCCCACCATCACGGGGTCAACGGCCTCCTTGAAAGGCTGGAGGGAGGCATTGTAGAAGATGGCAAGGATGCCAAGGGCATGAATTTACCAAGTGACCAGGAAATGCAGGAGGTCATTGATTTCCTTTCGGGTTTCAACACGGGCAAGTCCCAACAGACTTCTCCACTGATGAGGAGAAGAACCTCGGTTGCCTCTTCTTCTCCTTCTTCTTCTGCTGCAGCAGAACAGAAAGCGGCTGCTGTGCAGCTGCCGTCACTACAGTCGTCATCTCACCCTCCACTGCACCACCTTCAGCCCGGGTTGCCCCAGCAGCCCCATCCCCAGAAGCCCCAACAGCAGCAGCAGCACTATCAGCCCTTGCGCCAGCCCATTGGGTCGCAGCAGCGCCTGCCCAGCAAGTGGCCAGGGGGTTCTAGCCAGCCCCCAGGCCAGCCTGTTGGGCCAGGACTGTCCTCGCTGCCTCAGTGGAGCAGCCACGCCTTTTCCGATCTGAGCTCTGACCTCTACAGCCTGGGCCTTGTGAACAGCTACATGGATAACATGATGTCAGAGATGCTGGGGCAGAAGCCACAAGGGCCTAGAAACAACACGTGGCCAAACCGTGACCAAAGTGATGGGATCTTTGGGGTGCTGGGAGAATTTCTACCTTTTGACCCTGCAGGTGAGCTCAACCAATCCCTGCTCTTATTTCACAGCATCCTGTATGGCATGTCTCCAGATGGAGCTGGCCGTTATCCTGAGCTGGCATTCTCCCATCTCATCTGCTATAGCGGCAGCCCGATTTTGAGTTTAACCTGAAATTTTCTCTCCTCCTTTGATCTGAATTGCTTTACTTTGTCCTGGTTTTTCAGCATGGTGAGCTAATGTGTGTTTTGATAACATAACTGCTATTGTAAGAACCAACAGCAGCTTTTTATGATGATGGTTTTACTTGTGTTCCTTTTCCGATCAGCAAAGGAAGTTTTCCTTCAGGGGTCCATGGGCATCAGGCCATCACCGCTTCCACTACACTGGTGATTGCTTGTGTTGCTGCTTTGCTCATGGCTTGCATTGCACAAAGACAACTTGCCAGGAAAGCACTTTTCTGTGAAGTGCTGAATATTTCGCGTTCAACAAACATTCTGGACTACTAACTGGTTTCTTATGCGTGTCCATGGACACACTGAGGGGTGGCTTGCTAAGCATAAATAATTAAATAGAGGGATAATTGGGGAAGAAATAGCTGACTGACTGAGATTCCTTTTCTTCTGCCCAGTTGGCTCAGATCCAGAGTTTGCCCGCTATGTGGCTGGGGTCAGCCAGGCCATGCAACAGAAAAGGCAGGCGCAACACTTTCGTCGCCCCAGCAATGCACGTAGCAACTGGTCTCATCCTGATGACCTCCACAGGACCTGGCCCTTCCCAGAGTATTTCACAGATGGGTAAGGAGCCCTTGGTAACTCTCCTTTGTACACTGTATTGTGCAGACTGTGGTAGAAATTAAGTACATTGGTTTTAATTGATTGTTGTGAGCAGTGGTGAGATTCAATTTTTTTAACAAGCGGTTCTGGGGGCATGGCTTATTTGGAGGGGCATGGCTTGATGGTCATGTGACTGGGTGGGCATGACTGCGCATAGGGACTACTCAGAGAGCTGAAAAAAGTGAATTATGACTGGTCCTCGCACTTATGGCCGTCCTCACACTTATGCCCGTTGCAGCATTCTTAACAACTTTGTCACTCATTTCACAACTGTGGTGTTTCTCTTCACCATGGTGACAAGATAGGGTGCAAAATGTAAAATATGAGTACAGTCATAAGTGCAAGGACTGGTCACAAGTGCGAGTACCAGTCAAAAATCACTTTTTCAGCCCTCTGAGTAGTTCCTATGCGCATAGAGACTACTCAGAGGGCTGAAAAAGCAAATTATGACCAGTCCTCGCACTTTTGACCAGTACTCACACTTGGGACCAGTCGTCATTTATGCCCGTTGCAGCATTCTTAACCACCGTGTCACTCATTTCACAACTGTGGTGCTTCATGTGACCTGGTGGCCGTGACCAGGTGGTCACGTGACTGGGTAGGCATGGCCAACTCGACGTCACTCACGTCGAGGGGTGCTTCTCTTCGCCTGGCCTCTCCTGACTGTGAGGAAGCTGTAACAGTGGTAAGTGCGAAAAATGGTCATAAATCACTTTTTCCAGTGTCATTGTAATTTTTAATGGTCACTAAATGAACTGTTGAAGGTCAAGGATTACCTGTATACAGAAAGCTTCTTTGCTTGCAAAAAGCTGCCCTAAATACCAATCATTACATTAGAAATACCTGCAAGCTGGAGTTACAAATCAGGCAGGTGCCAGAGCATCTTGAGGAATTAAAATAGTTAAAATGCAATGATAACTATCAGCAGCCAACTCTTGCTCTCAAGTGAAAGCCTTCAGCAGAGAGGTCATTTAAGCTCCCCAGAAAGAGCACACCCAGGAGAAGCAATCCTTAGATCCATCCTAAGGAAATCATCCAGAATTAAGGAAAGATCACATGCCCCCCAGAAAGGCAGTAAAAAAATCAGTGCCAAGCTTGTATCCTGCCTCTTGGAAGTACACTCCAAAAGGACAGTGCCAAGAACCACTAAAGCAATGAAGGAAGACCCCCTTCCCAGATAGAAAAAGCACTTGCTTGTTAAACTAGTTACCAGAACAAATAGACAGATTTCTGAAGCTGCTTCTTTTCAGCAACAGAGGTTAACATTTTTCCTTCCAAACAAAGCTAAATAGGGAAAATTATCCGATCAATAAACACAGGATTAAACATCACCAAGCACAGAATTAAATTTCACCAAAAATCAGTTTTAGACCAAAAGTCAGAAAGGGTATGTAAACTCACGTTTGAATGTCAATCTTTCTAGTTAGCCAAGAAGCCTTGCTGAATGTCACTCATCTTGGTTCCTTGTCATTAAAGGTTCTTTCCTCCCAACAGCAGTGTAAAAAGCTTAAAACAACCCTTCCCCTTTAAGAAAGTCAAGCAAAAAAAAAAAAAACAACCTCCGGAGAGACAGTAAGTCTGGGCTTACTGCCAAGAATGTAATAAGGGTTAACAGAGAGGCAGTTTCTGTACACAGGGCAATAAAGATTAGGCTAGAAACACCACCATAATGTTGTAATTCCTTACAGGATTAACCCTGTAAAGTGGAAAAAAAACAAGGAGATTCTTCTAACAACCAGTTCACCAGTTCTCCGAACTGCTTAGAAAGTTAATAATAACCTGTTCTAGTGAACCTGTTTGAACCTGTAGAATCCCACCCCTCATTGTGAGGTTGTTTGTTGATCCAATACATTTAATTTTTTAGATTAAATGTTCATGCTGCACTTCTTTTAGGCTCAAAATGGTACATATAGATAAGCAACACCTCTATTTTTTCCTTTTAAGAGCTTAGCTAAGAATAATTCCAAACATAGGAACTTAAGCTACAGGATAAATTCTGTATTTTACCTTGCAAGCCTAGTGAATTTGAAATTGTCCCTCGAGATCTTGCCCTCCTATCAAGATTGGCTCTGAATAGGGAGTGCAAGAAGCCCATTTTCCCCAGCTCCCTGGGCAGCCCCTCTCAGCCCTGCCTTCTTCTTTCTTGGTAGGGAGATGACCAGCAGCTGGTCAGGGACTCAGGGGGACTCTGCCAGCTCCAGTGACGAGACCTCCTCAGCCAATGGAGACAGTTTGTTTTCCATGTTCTCAGGGCCTGACATTGTGGCTGCTGTCAAGCAAAGAAGGTATGTGAAACAAGGAATGTTTGCTTTGCAGAAGAGCTGGCTGTCTTCACCTTATTTTTCCCCTTGCCCTAGCAGGAATCACAGAAGCAGCTCTTGTTTTGAAATTCGGGTCTCTCTCCTTTTTTACTGCCCCTGAATTGATTCCCATGTAGTGCTACCTCAATTTACTATATAGATTTACATTGTAAATAAGGGGCTGAGAGGCAGAATTCCAATAGGTTGATGACGCCCTTGCTTTGGCGGAGTCAGAATAATTGCTATAAAGTAATGACAAAAAAGAGTCTGTGCAAGAAGGTCTCACCTGTCCAGGTAACAAAAGAATGGAGCTTGTATGAATTGGGTACGGCTCCGGTCTTGTGTCAGAGCCAGTAAATGTATTCAGACAATCGCTGGATGCATGGATGCCTTCCGGGGGTAACCCAAAGACCTGGGTTTGCAGGACAGGTTGAATCTTTGCTTAGATATCCAGCAGGTCATTTATTAAACATACTTGAACTAGATGGAATTCTTGGCTGGGTCCAGCGAGATTGCTCTGAGCTCAGAGATGATAGGGGAAGCAATTGCAACTTCCCAGTTGTTCCAGAAGAACACTAGAGTGCTCATTGAGGGAATGCTGGAGTAGAATTGTCAGAGCACCGTGTGTGGGTAAGTGGGTTGGTATCGCCACTGAATGGAATCGGTTAATGGGGGGATCCCTTCATCTAGCATATTTGGGGGTGCCATGCCTTCTCTTTCAGTGTGACTATAGAATTACTGAATACAGGATTGCATAGATTAAACAGGTTTCTTTTCATTAAACTACCATGACAGTTTCCCTTCATTGAAATGAATACATGTAAATAATTTATCGCTTGTAAATTGCTTCAAAGAGAGATGGGAGGCAAACAAATTTACTAAATCAACATTTTAATTTTTTTGATTTTTCAGAAAACACAGCAGTGGGGAGCAAGACACAAGCACACTTCCTTCACCAACACTCCTTTCTACCGTGGATGATCATAACCAGGCAAGTCTGGGACTGAATAGGGCGCCTCTTAAAGAGGCGGAAGACATGCCTTGAGTTGGCTTGCGGATCAGTTTTCAAAAGCAGCAACTTGAAACAAATGGATACCCAAAATAAGCCATTTTCTTAAACTTCCTAGATCAGTGATGGCGAACCTTGTTCCCCTTGCGTGCCAAAAATGGCAGCGTGCGCACACATGCGCGCACATGCATGCCAACACGCAAAACCCCCACGCATGCTGCACTGTGCATGCGCACACACACCCCCCAATTGGGCTGTTTTTTGCCCTCCAGAGGGTTAAAAACAGCCCAACGGGACTTCCTTTTTGCCCATTGAGCTGTTTTTCACCCTTTGGAGGCTTCAGGGGAGCCTCCTGAAGGCAAAAAACGACCCTCCGGGCAAACCGGAAGTTCAGGAACGGACTTCCGGTTTGCTTGTTGGGCCATTTTTACCCTCCGGAGGCCTCAGAAAGCATCCTGAAGCCTCTGGAGGGTAAAAAAACTGCCCAACAGGCAAACCAGGCATGCACAGTAGCAAAATCCAAGATGGCGGCGCCCACGGAGACACCGATAGAACCGGCTCCATGACATCACCACAGAGTTACTACTGGTTCGATGGAACCGGATAGAACCGGTAGGAAGCCACCCCTGCTGGGGTTGGTTGCAAATATAGATGGATTAATTAATTAATTAATGCTTCCCCCAATGGAAAGAGAGAGAAAGCGATGGTGTACTCTCATCCTAATAAACATTGGTTATTAAATAATTGTTACAAATATAGAACTGAGAGGGGCATTTAGGACGTCGTGTCCAATCCATGCTCAGTGCAGAAATCTAAATTAAAGCATTCCCAACAAATAGTTGATTAGCCTCCATTAATCCAGTGAAAAGGAGCTCATCATATCTCTGGAAAAGGGTTGCGTCATCAAGGGTTTTTCTCCCCCTGGTATTTAATTGGAATCTGACTACTTGTAACTTAACTCCCTTCTTCCTGCACTTTAGACTGAGAATGTGACCAATTGTTCAGGTATTGAAAGTGGCAGTATATTCATAGCTCTAAACAAGCCCGTCTCCTTTCATCTTTCTCCATTAATCAGATCTGCTCTCATTATATCTAAATAATCCTAATGGATCTTCCAGAGCTATATATGCCAAGTATGACATCACAGATACTCTTGCTATTAACACAGTGCATTTTGTGCAAGCTAAGAGATGGGTATTTTGAAGTATGATTAATGTGTCTTTGACGTACATCTACTGTTTTCCAAAACGTTTATTTGAACGGCAGAAAATGTTCAAGCCACTTTCACACTGGGGGGGAAAAATATATTTTTTAGTTTTAATTGCGCTGCTGTTTTCTAATTTGGGTTGATTTTCTTACATTTTTATGGAGGAGGGTACAAGAGATTTCCCAATTTAGAATATAGAATAACAGAGTTGGAAGGGACCTTGGAGGTCTTCTAGTCCAACCCCCTGCCTAGGCAGGAAA
>JANHFT010006709.1:47081-60041 GCA_032467955.1 Pseudoxenodon macrops | reverse complement strand
AGATAGATAGATAGATAGATAGATAGATAGATAGGTAGGTAGGTAGGTAGGTAGGTAGGTAGGTAGGTAGGTAGATACAGATATAGATATATATCTCCATCTTTTAAGTATTTCTAGTTTTATTCTTTGAAAGGTATTTTATGTATTAGGAATTTTATGTTTTAATGCTGGAAGATGTCCAGTGGTTTGCTATGAGATGGGCAGCAAATAAATGGAATAAATAAAATAAAATAATAAATAAGAACTAAAAGTCAAGGTTTGGGGTTTTAGCTTTGAAAGAAAGCATTGTAGTCAGATTCTGTATTTGTCAATATAACCTGAAACTTTGCTGCTGATTCACATTTGACAGCTGTTGGGTTGTCAGGAAAGACTAGCAAAGCAGCCTACTCCTTTCCTTGTCGCTGTTGTTAAAATCTGCCCACATACATTATGTCACTATCAAATTTGAATAGTGTATCTTCATCATCAAAGATTAAAAAACCACATTTTATAGCAACATTTTAAATAAAAGCATCAAACTTCAAACTAAGAAAGACCAACCAATAAACCATAATAAATTAAAAATGTATCTAGACTTAACTGAATTAACAACTTAAAAACAAGAGGTTCTGGATATTCAATATTGCCTTTTAAAGGTTTTAATTTGGAGCTAAAAGGATATATTCTAATCCTTACTATATTTCCCTAGTGAGAGCATCCAATGTTGCAGTGTTCCAAAAACCACCTTCCTTTTTAAAAAGTTTAATAATATACTTCTTCTAAAAGAAGAGTGTAGATAAGGGCCTCTCTGATTATTAATTAATGATAGGAATTTTTTTTTTTTAGATATTGACTTTCCACATTGTTTGACCAGTTATATGCCATCAAATTGCCACTGACTCATAGCAATCAGATAGATATACTCCAGCATGATTTCCTTCTAGCCTGGCTCCTTCCAATGGTATACCTGTCACACTGTGAGTCCATCTGTCAGTCATTTGAAGTAGACCAGATTGGAAAACAGACATCACAAGTACTAGAACTTTGTTAATGTAGGCTATAACCACAGCAAATCTCACAGAGCAGTGTTGGCTAACCTTTTTGCCGCCAGATGCCAAAGGTTGGGGGGAGCGCGGGTGTGTGTGTGTCGCATGTGTGCCCACACCCATAATTAAATGCGCCCTGTCCCCCTGCATCACCACCCCGTGCTCCCCCTACTTTTGGCATGCAATGGCACGGTGGGCTTTTTGCCCTTTCTAGGAGCCTGGGGAGGCTTTCTAGCAGCCTAGGGAGGGCAAAAACAGCCTTCCCTCCCCCTCCCCAGAGGCCCTTCAGAGGCCATTTCCCGACTTCCGGTGGGATCGGAAGGTCCAGTTTTCGCATTCCTCAGCCTCCAGAGGCTTTCCTGGAGGTTAGGAAGGCAAAAATGGCCTCCTCCACCCCCGTAGAAGCCCTCCGGAGGCCAGAAACGTTCTCCCAGAGCCTCCATGCAAGCCCTTTACTTACCTCAAAAATGGGCCTCGGAGACTCCTGGGAGGGGAGCATGGCCAGCCAAAAATCAGCTGGCCAGTACGTGCTGATCTGATCTACGGCAATGGGTCCTGTGCCGGCAGATATGGTATCATGTTCCACCTGTAGCACGCATGCCATAGGTTCGCCATCAGAGTCATAGAGCTTTCCTTTTCCTCCCTCTTACACCAAACACAGTCAAAGCAGGCCAATCTTGAGTTTTCTTTTGGAAAACTCACTTCACTGTTTTCCTGGGTTGGGTTCACCTTTCTTCAAGGCAATCTCTGCACTCCTGTATATAGTCATCTCTTTCGCACCTTTTTCAGCATTATAGACTGCTCAAGAGAGTATTATCTGTGCATAATATATCTTGAATATGGTAATTTGATTTTTGTGATATCGGCAAAAATAATGATCACCAACGCTTAGCTTAGGAAGAAACCTGAAACCAATGCTGTTCTTTCAGAATTTTAGTGAAGGAACCTAGTTGGCCTTATTTGACACACTACTCAAAATCAAAGTAGTGGAGTTCTGACTCTGCTTGAACCTTGTCAGCTATCATGAAATGTAGTTTTATCTACATTTCTATTACTAACAGTAATCTAATATACCATCAGTGGTATCTCTTCAATTCAGAGTGAGAAGAAAAGTGAAAAATGTGAAAGAAATAATAAAGATATTTCGGATATTTATCACTTAGTTGTTGTTGTTGATGGTGGTGGTGATAGTGATGAATAGGAAGACAAATTCAGGGAACATTGCAGAAACTCCCACACTTTGAATAAAAAAGGATAACAAAATAAGCTAAAAAGACATGGAAGGGGTGGGTGGGTGGGTGTAAAAAACAAAATATGGTCAGATAAAACATCTACAGGTACTTAGATGTGTATCATCCTGGAAATGCAGTGTGTGATTATATATTGTCAAGGCTAATAGTTAATCCAAAATGCTTCAATCACTTCTGCCTTCAGTTCAGAATGGGTATTGATTATAAGATTATACTTTTCTCACTAGACAGCTAAATTGAATTCCATATATAACCCTCGTATTTAAACCCAGGCTGTCTCACTTGAAACTTTTTTTCTACACAGATCTCGATATTTACAGTATTGGAAAAGCACTACCTTTTTGTCTGTCTACTTTCCCACCCACCTATCATTTAGTATTATATGTAGAGCACTAGGTAGGAAAGTTTGATTGATCCTAACCCATTATGTTGCAAAAGTAATGAAACAGTGCCTACATATATCACTGCTTACTGGGTTTTTTCCTCTAGAAAGAGAGAAAAAAATAGAATAAGTCATCTTCTTATCTTGCAATATTGGACAACAATTGTCCAGTCCCTAGCCTTTCCTATTTAGGAAAGATTTCAGAGATTATGATGAAATGTGATTTTCTGAAACTCTGGGTAAAGCAGATTATCTTGAAACTTTTCGGTTAGACTTTTGATCTGGTTGTGGGATGGAAAGTGGAAATATTATGGATATTTTTTGAGTGGAAGGAATATTGTTTTCTTGGACTTTCAGACTACCGGGCGGTTATGAAACTGATCAACCATAGTATCTTCTTAGATTATCTTTGAGTGCTTGGACTGTTTCACAATCATTCTAATCATTCTCATTTGGTAGTTCCAGAGGTCATTGATCAGTTCAGAGTGAGGTTTCACTAATATATAGACGGTATATCCACCTGTATATTTTCACACTAGACCAAGCACAAGATATAACGTATGTTCTTAACCGGTGTTGGAAGCTGGGGACTGAATGGGATAAAAGTAGCTCAATCTATTTTTATTATTAAGATGAAATTGCGGTCTATTCAAAAATCATCTGGCTCATTGTGAACTTGTTACTTGGAATTGCAGTTCCACAATCTTTGATTCTCTTTGATTCATTTTTCACTTGAAAACTTCAAACTGCTGAAGTTCTTATTTCATCAAAACTCTAAGCACTGTATTGGATACCTATGTTTCTGGATATAGTTCTGCTATTTTGACCTATAGAGCTTTCGATCCAGGATGCTTTTGGCACATCTTCAAATCTTTGTGCTGTGCAATTTTTAAAGGAAAGAATGCTTCAAATACTTTTTCCTTTCAAAATGTTAACCACGTGGGAACAAAAAAAAAAAGGATTTCTCCTTGGCTGCCTCACCTCTTTCGAGAAGCTTACCCAATCCCAAAGTCTGGATAGCCTCTTTCTTTAACTTTTAGAGAAACTATAAAGACCATGCTTCTTCAAAATGCATCATGAGTCTGGCTAAATGTTGATATCTGTTTAATGTAGTTTTTATTTTAATTTGAAATGTTAATGTAATGTTCTTCTGTTTCAGACCTTTGAGGTAGGCCAAGAAACAGACACTTTAGTGATTCTAAGAATGCTACCTTATTGCTACATACAGAATTTTGTCCAAGTTTCTTGCTGTCCCCTCTAATGTTAAACAAAATCAAGGCAGAATTATTTTGAGTTTCTTCCTCACAGTAACTTCAGTCTCTGTACTGTGTAATCTCTTACTCAAGTCCCTCCTAATGGCATTCAGCTCTAAGTTACTTTAGAGCTCTAAATTTATGAAAACTGTCAAAACTCTATGGAATGAGGTAGGATACAAGCACTGAAATAAAGAGATGTGAGCTGAGGAGAGTTGTGCTTTAAGATGGATGGCTATACAGTTTTTTTTTTAAATAAGTAAACTATCAATGCTAAGAAACAATATATAGAAAATAGCTCTCGTGAAACATGATATTGTCTCATTGTCATAGTGTTTTCTTGGGGAACATCAACACCACCAAACCAATTATGCTTTTACAACTAAACCATTTAATAACCATAATTTATGTATTTATTTAATTTTGTCAAGCATGTATTAGATAACAGATACAAGTATAAACATGATTATGAATACATGAAATAGGTATGAATAAAAAGGGAAATTTGGACAGGGACAGTAGGCACATTGGTGCGCTTATGCATGCCCCTTACATGTCAGATATTTAATTTGGCATTAAAATACCCTGTTTCCCTGAAAATAAGACCTCCCCAGATAATAAGCCCAATCAGGCTTTTGAGCACATGCGCTAAAATAAGCCATCCCCCGAAAATAAGTCCTCCCCAAAACACAGCAGCAGCCATGAGGTGACCACGCTCGCTGTCTCCTGCACCTTAAAAATAATAAGACCTCCCTGAAAATAAGGCCAAGTGCTTATTTTGGGGGGTCAAAAGAAAATAAGACCCTGTTTTATTTTTGGGGAAACACGGTATATATTACAGATATGTTGCCAAATTCAATAAAAACAGGAGAGATTTTAGTTATGATACTCTGACATCTGATACTTAGGAAGATATCAGCCATTTAGACATAATCTGTTCAAAAAAGGGGAAAGGAAAAAATAAATTTGTTTTGGAAGTTGTAGCATAATCTTCCCAGTCCTCAATTTATAATCATGACCACTCAATATTCCATAAAGCACTTTTGGCCATTGTAAAACATCACTCCCGCCACTCCAGTAGTCACATCAATTGTTATCTGGGTGCTTGGCAACATGTCACACTTAGGACCGCTTGTCAAATGCTCTGCAATCAAGTGATCTTCATTTGCAATCTTCTTTGCCACTTCCATAGAAAGTTCGTGGAGAACCTGGCAGGAAAGATTGTAAATTGCTACTGCTTGCCCAAAGATTGCATGCATGCACGGAATGGGAGGGGAACACTTCCTCTTGGTTACAGAAATGAAGTTCAAATCCCACTTCATTTCTCCAATTCAGCACAGGCGTTCCCATCCTAAAATATAATTTTAAAAAGGCAAACTGAAAGTCAAATTAAATTGATACATATGCGCTGTATAGAGTAGTGACAGTGGCTTTCCATAGACTGTGCAGAAGGAAATGATTTTTGGAATGGCAGCTGAACTGAGGAGTTTTGATTGGTTTTGTATCAGAACATTAATTGCTTCCTAAAATTATATTTTAGGATGTCTGTATCCTTTCTGAAAAATTGGAGTAATGAGTCTTCTCTGACTCTCAGGTATGCTCTGAGGATAATATCCTTAAAGTCTGTGAGGCACTCAGATGATATGGTAGAAAACGGAAAAGACAAAAGGTGATGGTTAAAGCAGGAGCCAGATGAAATCATAAAGAATGCTTGTTGAACCGACAATGGCAAAAATAATGCAGAAAAAAATGCCATTTTTTAAAGCTTCTTCAAAGTCTGCGGCTTTCCATTTCTAAAAGGGGAGGCCCTGAAGGTGAATAGATAATAAACTTTGAAAAGAAAAAAGCTAGATCAAGCCAAAGGCTTCCCTAATCTGTGCATCGTGCTTGTGACCAACAGAGGAAATAGCATATAAATATTTAAATAGTTAAATGGTTCTTAAGATGTAAAATTTCTATCCGAAAAACATTTTACCCTGAATATCTACAAATTGACAAAAGTGTGCTTCTTGAAAGCTACTTCCAATACATCAACATAGTTTGATTATATAAACTGGGAAAGTTTATATAAGAAACCGGGATTATTCTGGGAAAGTTGGATTTGTTGTTCTCATACCGACAAGCATCTATTATTAGGAAAATCCCTGTACAGGTACTGCTTGACTTATGACCACAATTGAGACCCGAATCTTCATTGCTCTGAGAATCACACTTGATTTTATGACCTTTTTGGCTTGGTTGTTAAGCGATCAAACAGTTGTTAAGTGAATCCAGCTTCCTCATTTGACTTTGCTTGTTGAAACTTGATTGGGAAGGTTGCAAACAGTGATCATTTTTGAGCTGCAACCACTCTAAATACCTGCCAGTTGACAAGCACCTGAATTTTGATCATGTGATTTTGGGAATGTTGTGTTGGTCGAAAATGTGAGGATCATAAGTCACTTTTTTCAGCACTGTCGTACCTGTGAATAGTCCTTAAACAAATGGTTCTAAGTCAAGGACTACCTATAGTGAACCATCAATATCGGCTGGAAAAGTTTTGTAATGTAAATGGTAAGTCTTGTCTTTCCATTCCTTACTTTCAGGTTAGCCCTGATGTCAGTACACACTCACCTGGTCAGCCAAAGAGGTGGAGAGCATGCTCATTAGCTCTCTTTCAGCTGTGAGTCTCCACATCTGCTCCCATTTCATCTTACGCAATTTATCCAGAAGTAACAGAATAACCCCTGGAATCAATAAGCAATGCAAACAAAGAAAAAGACAAGCTGCAGTGAAAATGGCAAAAAGCAAGGCCTCTGTGCTTCAGCATGGTTGTATCAGGATTAAAACAGAAGGTCTATTTAACTGTAAATTATGAGCAGTTCCATCATGCTGAGGGCAAAGGGAGGGGGGGGAAGTCAGCCTAAGAAACCTCACACATTAGGAGCATTCTTTAATAAAGGATTGGCTCTCTTCCTGTCAATCTACTTATTCAATCGAACTATTATATAAATAAAATATAACCGTTTTCAATTATATGTACATCTCAGGGTTTTAAATGGCAGAAATATGTGTGTGCCAGAAAGCAAATTTAGTGTTTTCAAATGGAGAGTTCCAGGCAGTAGCAATCAAATGACATTGTAAAGGAAGTCGATCTTTTCCAGTTAATTGATCTTTTCCTGGTTAAAAAAAGAAATAGAAAAAGGCAGGCAGTTTGCAAAGGGAAGGCTCATCTTAAAACAACCAGCATTTTCAGAAGGGGGAAAAAACATGTTAACCATTCCATCAACAACCACTCCTTTATCTATATTGGACAAAGCTTTTGACAAAGATGTATTTTTCATATGTCCCTACACAAAGTTAATAAAGGGACCAATATAAATATCAGAGTAAGTTATATTAGATAAGGTGACTGTTTTAATGGCAATACAGAAATCTTTATGTAAATTAATTATATTGAATGCAGAATTCATTATCACAAATACATCATTTGTTACAGTCGGTTTCCTCTCCATCTGGACTACCTGTTCTAAACTTGGATGATTAATTATCAAAAGATTAGTAGATCAAAGCACTTTAATGCATACTTGCACATGCCTTCACTAAAATTTTAAAGTTTCACAAGATTGACATAATAGGATGTATTCACGAATAATACTTCCATGTTTATACTGGGTTTGCTGCTGATGGAAAAGAGCTAAAGTCAGAGAGCACCAAGTATCTCTCATTTCAACCCTGAGCTACACATATTATTCTTTAATGTTACCATAGCAAAAGGCACTGGAACCCTGAACCAGTGGTGGGATTCAGCCAGTTTGCACCTATTCGGGAGAACCAGTTGTTAACTTTCTAAGCAGTTTGGAGAACCAGCTGTTGGAAGAAATCTTATTTTGTTTTTTTCCACTTTACAGAGCTAATCCTGTAAGGAAGGAAGGAAACATTTGGGTGTTGTTTCTAGCCTATCTGTATTGCCCTACTTACAGAAACTCCCTCTCTGGTTAATCCTTATTACATTATAACAGGTAAGGTGAAGCGCCCACCGACGTGAGTGACGTTGAGTTGGCCATGCCCACACAGTCACATGACCACCGAGCAACGCCTACCTATTTGGTCATTAGGGCAGAGAACCTGTTGTTAAATTATTTGAATCCCATCACTGCCCGAAGCACCTTATCCTGAACCATCAGGTAAAAATATGGTAACATGATGCTTTGAATAGTGAGTTTGGAGAGACTCCTTGGTGACGTCATGAATGCCCTCTGAATTTATTATGAAAATTAAATGCCACATTGATTCACCAGATTTTTTTTTTAAGTCATAATATTTCAACTACCTATTTGTTTCTTTCCTGCTGCAAAAAAGGATTTGTGGAGGATGGAGAAATGAAATCCCTTTATAATGTTCTGTGATGAAATCTTAACCAGCCTTTTTCCAACATGGAACAATTGATTCTTTTTGCTGTTGTTTAATGCTCTGAAAAGGAACTTTAATCCTGCCTGGAGTTTGCATAGATGGCTAGAATCAGAAAAACTATTTGTGCCCAAGAATATCACAAAGGAATTATCCCTCAGATTGAAGGTCAGGGTAAAGCAGAATCTTCTCTCTTCTATCACAAATTCAGATTAGGGATAATAAAATATCCCTTCCTACTTGTGGATTACCTTGAGACGGCAAGGATTTAGTTAATCAGAATGTAAATACATTCAAAAGGGTAGAAAATGAACCTTCCTTCCCTCTAACTCTTTGGAAATAGTTTTTAATTTTTATCTATGAAACAAGAAAAATGATCTAATAGCCACTTCTTTAATATAGCTGCCTTGGAGGCATTTACTATATCTCCACTCCTTTTTACCCATTCTTTCAAGCAGGCAGATAATCCTGTCCTGGCTAAAGAGATTAAAGGGTTATCAACCAAGGCATCAGACAGATGACCAAAAGGGATTTAAAAACAAAATATCTGAGAACAAACTACTAATAAATTGGATGATATAAGACTAGAAGTGTGCTCACAATAACACAGAGGTTTAATTTATACTCATCTTAAGTAACATATAAATAGCTGTACTCTTAAATCAAAGCAATTTTGTTTTAACATAATCAAATCCAGGACTTTGAGCATCAAAAATGAGCATTGCTATAAAGAACATAATCACCCACATGTTTTCAACAGTTTGCAATGTTTATTGAGAGAGAGAGAGAGAGAGACAGAGACAGAGGGAGGGAGAGAGGGAGGGAGAGAGAAGAAGAAGAAGAAGAAGAAGAAGAAGAAGAAGAAGAAGAAGAAGAAGAAGAAGAAGAAGAAGAAGAAGAAGAAGAGTTTCCTAGTAGATATTAGCAAGAATAGGGAATGTATGCTGGGGTGGGGAAGCAAATTAGTTGTATTCGTTTAATAGCAATAGCACTTATGTCAACATATTGCCCCCAACAATCTGGCTCCTCCTGGGTGCATTGCTCAGTGTATGCCTGCATGTGCATATATACAAAACAGTGGCTTCAAAAATAACTTTCTTTTGTTCAACACCAGAGGCTCAAAATGAATTAATTCCAAGGCTGACCACCAAATTGTATAACCATGGTATTCAATGCAAGAGGTGTGAGTTACTGTATAAGGGCTTATTGCTCTAGCATCATGCTACATTTTAAAATGACAAGCAGCAGAATACAGGGTAGGAAGGGAGCTGTTCTCATCTGTTATGTTGGTGAAAAAAGACCCAGGAGAATGAAGGAGAAATTAAAGGACTCCCCCACCCTTAGATATCTGGTCCCAGTATGGAATCTTTTATATTTCAGAGACAGCACAGCAGTATAATCTCCCAAATGGGAGATGGAAAAGTTTGTCAAAGTGAAAGGAAGATAGAAGTGGAGTTAGTGAATTAGCAAGATAACAGATAGCCATGAAGGCTTCTCTTATAAATAAAAGCAGTATTACCAAGGCAAGCGGTCTTACTAAATTCATATTCAGCCACTGGATAGACAAATTCATATTTCAGCCATAGTTATGGATGAAAACAGACACTTATAAAAACCTTTCTACACCTTAGCTTTTACACTCCAAGTGTCTCTTGGGAAGCTCCCAAGAGTTTGGGTTCATTAATAATAAATGAAACTTTAACACGTTGAATCATCTGCACTGGATGGTCAAATCCAGTGCAATGCCTCATTGTTATATTTCAAATGCTTAAAGATGAAGGCTGCCATCACTATTGTAACAGTTTAAAATGCTTTCATTTATTTATCAGAGTTGTGCAGCAACCTGGATTCAAAAAAGGGAAAAAAAGTGATTTGAAGCCTGTGGGGACAGGTGTAACACGTCAACAAGTCTTTGAAGAAGTTGGCATTGTGTTTGAAGAAGCTGGCATTTTTCTTGGCATTGTGTTGGTTGATTCTAGGGAAAGATTTGTTTGATTGAATGAGTTGCCAAAAGGTATGATATTTATGATCTGTAGTGAGTAGTTGAGGCATTAATGATGCACCCAGGGCAAATCCAGCAGGAATCCCAGTTTCTGATGCAGCCAATGGTTAAAGCAAAGGTCTGCATTGTACGAAGACACTCATAGAGCTACATGGAATGTCCAAAGAATGAGCCAAGATAAATTGGATATTATCAAATGAAAGATCACCAGGTTGAAAATCAACCACCTTGGGATCAGAGTTGCACTGGAGAGACAAAGTTATTTCAAATCAAATTCAGGTAAATACTATGCATGTAAGGAACATACAAAAATTACATTTGGTTACATTTTTCACCAGTATTCTTTTATTTTCCAGTTTTAAGCTACTAAAATTATTGGTTTTTTTATTTTCTACATTGTGTTTTTATTGCTTGTAAGCCACCTAGAGTTGCTATGAGTGAGTAGGCGGCCATATCATTTCATAAATAACAAAAATACTCTAAAGCTGATGATAAGTGATTGTTACACAAGCTTTCATAGAACCAATTACTGTAAATCTTCAATTTAATGGACTACTGGTTGGAAGGGGTACCTATTATACCCCATTAAATCCAAATATGATTTTTCCTACATGCCTAAAATGGCAAATATTTTTTTTTGGTATATATTCAAAAATGAGTAAAGTTTGATTTATTTATTTTTACTTCATAACTGAAGTATGAATACCTTTTAAGGAGCAGCAGCCCTTTGGAAAAGAAACCTCCCATCTTTTCTTATCACAGAATGAGAATGGTCACATTCATCATCAGGCCAATCAAGTGAGCATTATACTGTGTTTCCCCAAATATGTCTTATATTTTTTGAACCCTGAAATAAGCGCTTGGCCTTATTTTCGGGGAGGTCTTATTATTTTGGGGCACGTGGAGCAAGATGGGGCTCCTTTTGTAATCTTACCTGATTTCCAGCTCTGTCTAACCAGAGGAAATGGCAGGGACTGGCTGCGCATGCATTTAAATATTTTTGGGGGAGGGCTTATTTTTGGGGGAACACGGTCATTGTGTATACTAAGCATAGTACTGGCCAACTTTCATGTTGTGGTGCCTGAAATGGCAATGATAACGCAGGCCTTATCACTCAAATGCTACTACAGGTAACTCTGGACTTATGACTTTAATGGAGCTTGGAATTTCCATTGTAAATCTTGATGGTTGCAAGTTGAATCACTTACACAACCAACTTTCTTTGATGACATTTTTTGTGATGGTCATTAAATGAATGCTGTGGTTGATAAACAGGTCAATGCTTTCCTATAGCCATTTCTTTGCCTGAAAAAAACATCATAAAACATTGCAACCAGCTATACAGATGAGAAGGTTGTCAAGCACCCAAAATGCGCTCATATGATTGGAAAGGGTGAAGATGCTACCATGAGAACTCTAGAACCAGGTCCTAAGTACCATTTGGCGGGGTATGTGGTAACTTTAAATGTTCGCTAAGTAATAGATTGTTAAGCAAAGGCTATTTGTAGTCCATGTCCATGATTTCTTACATGCAACTTCTTGGATAAATTATAGGGCTATGCTGCGGTCAGATTCAGTATTCAAAAGGTGCTTTGGAGTGTGCATGGGAATGCAAGCTTAGTACCTGTCTGCCTAACCTTAAAATGCTTTGTATCTTTTCCTAGAACTGCATGTTGAGACAGGTGCTAGGTTTGAATCCCGGATGCTCTGGAAGTACTTCATGCAGATCAAAACTGAACAGCTACACAGCATGAACAAACAGCTCAAGGAAAACAACTCAGTATGTGGCAGCTGGAAAAAAAAGACACAGTCCTTTATGGAACATTTGGAAAAGAGCTGTAGATAAAATTGACAGTAATATGTATATTTTATAGAAAACTGTTATATCACTCAAGCAGGAGACTGAAGATGAAATGTCCCTTGTGGTGCTATGAAAAAAAATTATGTCCCTTTTTAGTTGTATTATAACGTGGCACACAAGCACGTAAGGGCAGAATGTGCATCTTTGCCATCACAACACTTTTCATCATTTCACTGGAACTACTGGTTGCTGTGAAGACTCATCACCATAAAGGTTCTACTCAGAAGTAAAAGGGGAAAGGAAAGATCAGGCTGTGACGATGTAACAAACTAGCAGAGAAAGACTGCCTAAAATCACAGCTTCCTTTGGGTTTTTGTTATTAGCTACTTTCTATGGTATGGGTCATGAACTGGAAGATATCCAAATTAAGTGCTTTTGGATTTAGCACTATTAATTATTTAGCACTTTCTTTCACAAAGACAGAACAACAAGGAATGGAACAGGGAAAAAAACAAAAACCCTAAACAAATAAACAAATTCTGCATTCTGCACTCTAGGATTTTGATACTTTGAATGCCTTTCTCCAAACGAGTTTCTTAGGAGATGGGTCTGTGTGACTATGCATATATGCATGTATGTATATGTATATGTGTGTGTGTGTGTACTGGAAACTCGGCTTCTCCACATGCGCAGAAGAAAAACCGTGGTAAAAATAATTACAAAAAAAAATTCCCCCAAAAAAAGATTGCGCCGTCTACGGACCAGAACCGGTTCCATCACGTCACCAGCGGCTTACTACCTACTCGATAGAACCGGTCCAAACTGGTAGGAACCCCCCCAGTGTATATCCCAAAATGA
>JANHFT010006709.1:4000-15092 GCA_032467955.1 Pseudoxenodon macrops | reverse complement strand
ACTGAGAGCACATGCACCAAAGACAAATTCCTTGTGTGTCCAATCACACTTGGACAATAAAGAATTCTATTCTATTCCAAGTTTTGACTACTTTGTAATCCTGTAATAAGGACTCTTAGGATGCTTTCTGAGCTGATGACTTTATGCCGGATTTTGACACAAATGAAATAAAATAGAGACAGATGGTCTTGTATTCCTTTGAGTATTTAGGGTAAAGATAAATGTGATTAAGATAAATTTAACTCTGAGGATTGAGAAACATTTCAAAGGTCCTCCTTTTTTATCCCTTCATGCTATTTCAAATGAATTTATAGATATTAAATAACTTTCCCTGACAGGGATATCCCTCATGATTTTTACCATGTAAATTAAAATTACCTATTGGGAAAGGTGAACCACCACCAGGTTTGTCATTGTAGGTTTATTTTTGTTTCAGACATTAATCTCTCTTTCAACTCGTTTTGAAAGCTACTATATTATCCTTCTGAAATTCTAACAAGTACATGGGTTTCCTGTATATTTAGGGGTCAGTTTAATACATGCACTTAAAGTTGCAAAATACAGATTAAAAAAGTGGTTGCACATGTAACTGAATCTGTTATCTATGGAAATTTTATACTATCAGGTAATCCCAGTTTGAAAAGATATACCCAATATATTTGATTTTTAGGTAAATTAGGCCTTTCACTTTGGACCAATTTAATGTAGAATAGAAAAGCTTAGTTCTGCTAAGGTATTTTTAAAATATTTGTAGAGTTTAGAATGCAGTTTGATTTATCTAACGGTAGTTCCTGCCAATTTATTTAACTTAAAAACTTGTTGTTTGGGCTGTTTCATCTTGATGTCTAGTTTCGGGACAAACACTTGGATGGAGTGCAGCATTTTGGTTCAAACTAGATGTCTCACCAGTCTGATATCATTGATAGCGATATACTCCAGGCTGGGAATTAAAGGCAAAGTTTTGCAACAATCCTTTGTGAGCACCTAGTTTTAAAACAGTGGTTGGGAATGTAGGGCCATGCTGTTGGCCCCTTTGCCCCTTTGTGTTCAAACACCTTCCAGATACTATTTGTTGCTTCAAAGTAAGATATTCTACATATGCAGATAATCCCTAGTTGTAAATGTCACCACTTTGAGCCCAACAGGAAATCAGTTGTTATCTAGAGGCTATGCATGACTGGACGTGATAAATACACTGAAACGGAAATCCAGAAAGATGACGTTCCTGTTTGCTCAGAAACCAACTAGCTTCTTTCAGTTCCTTTAAACTCTTATACAGTATATACTCTGAGTAGAATTGTATTTTCTGTGACAGAGGTTGTCTGGAACTTTTTCTGGATCCACAACAGCTTTTCTTTTTCATCAATAGCTAATGGCTATGTCAAAACAGGCCTTTATCCAGTTTTGTTTAATGCTTCTGGTGAAGTCTCTTTTAGAGTAGGAAGCTTTAACACCAGTTATGCATATTGTCATCCCCTTCAATTGGATTGCTGCAACATTTATTTCTTGGGGGAAGTGTTGAAGGCTATACCACTGGCTGGCAGGTGAGAATCATATTAGTGCTACCATATCTACTCTAAACTGCTTGTGCTGCACTGGTTGCCAATATCTTTTTGAATACAATTCAAACTACTTTAAAGCTCTATATCACTTAGGTTCAGGTTACCTACAGGACTACCTGTAGTATCTGCTAGCATATTATTATACAAAACAATATCTGCCCATTTTGTATAAATAGGTGAAGAGAGGATGCTGAAGATTCTGTCCTCTAGGGCAGGGGTGTCCAACTTGCATCATCACATGACATATTGTGACTTCCCTTTCCTTTCCCCTTTCCCTGGGTGTGGGTGTGGCCAGCACATAATGCATCTGGGCTGTGGGCTGCAAGTTTGACATCCATGCTCTAGAGACATGAAGGACAGGGATGAAACTGAAAACATCATTTTGATGATGATCCCCATCATTTTGATGATGAAACCATGTTTCTGAGGCTTGGATTACATTGCCCCACTGCTGCCCAGCATTTCAAAAGTTTTAAATATGATGAAGGTTGTGTTTTTCTATCAAGCATTCGAAGCTTAAGGAGTTTTGTGGGATAGCTTTTAGTTTTGTGTGTTGTGTGTGTGTGTAAGTTCCTTTTGTGAGCCCAATGAAAGTTGGCACAGTCAGGTGTTCAAACTCTTCTATGATTATAGGCAGCATGCCTCTAAATACCAATTGCTGTGAAAAATGAGCAGGAAATGGCATAGCTCATGGGTGTCAAACTCGCCGCATCACATTGCCGTCACATGACATTTTGTGATGTTTTTCCCATTCACAGAGCTGGGGTGGGCGTGGCCTGCATCTGATGCATCCGGCCCACGGGCAGCCAGTTTGACACTCCTGGTATAACTCTCACAATCTTCTTCTTAAATACCTGGTTGAACATTGCAAAAACAGAATGATAGGCTAGCAAACCTTTGGCCCAATCCAGTAGTTTGTCATGTTCTATGTAGATTATTGGATCTTATTAGCTCTTCAAGGATTTTGATCCTGAAAAATGATTCTGAAGATGTACTTCAGACTCCACACAAGTGTAACACATCTTGGCAATTCATTATAGAATCCTTTTTAAAACTTGAGGTATATGGGGAAAAAAAGATGTGGCTTTGGGGAACACACTCACTGAGGTTAGGTTAGGAATGGAGAAAACTTTCTTCTCCTTCTTCCAACTTCAAGTCCCCAAATAACCTTGACAATTCATCTCTAGCTTAATACTGTTTTTCCTTGTTTTTTTCTCACAATAAAGCATCTTTTCTCTTTGAATTGATTCTAGATGAGGTTGCCGTCTATATGGGAAACAAATGGGACCTTTAAGAATATTTAGCTCCCTTTGATGTAGCAAGAAACTCAGAGGAATTAGAACATCTCCAAGATATGGTTGCCTCTGCTTAATCATTTCTGACAAAGAAAAGCCCACAACCCCTCTAGGTATCTGGTGGGCTAGAGTTCTGCCTGAGTTCTTAATATATCCCCATATAAACTTTATGATTTGGAGTGTGTGTCACTGTGGTTATACAGAGAATCCAATTTTGTATTTCGTCAAGAACTCATTTTAGACATATTGCAACATGTTTGCAAAGCACAAAGATGAAAATGCTATTATCTACTTCAGGGTCATATAATATCCAATAGAGAAAACTGTCCAGAATGTACTTGTCCTACGGGAAGTGTAACTTCTATCTGAAGGTAAGAAAAAGATCCTTGCCATGAAAATCTAGCAAGCTTTCTTTATTATACCAGCCAATTCAGTTTGGTGCTCAAATGCATCTATCATCTGATAAGTCAACTTCCTTCAGAATTCCAAGAAAGAATTTGAAATATTAGAAGTTCCTAGAATTGCAGTAATATTGAAACAAAGAAAAGAAAAGAAAAGAAAAGAAAGAAAAGGAAACATTTTTTCTAAGGTCTTTGCCATAAGAATTTAGAGAACTCTGTCTCTAAAATGAAACAGAAGTGCTTGGCTCAAAAATGGTGGGTTATTAGTTATTAGTTCTCTTATTCCACCATATGTATGTTTTCTGCTAGATAAAGAGAACAAATCTTTCAGGGCTGAAATTTGATCTCCCTTTCAAGCATTGGTGATGGTGCATTATAGATCTTTTAAGTTAGGGACTTTGCATTAATTTATCAGTTGTAGCGGTAAAATACAAAGCAATGCAAGAAGAGAGGCAACAAATAATTAAAGAGCATCATATAAAATCCCTCTTTTGCCTCCATTATCCTGCATAGTATCTTATTAGGATTTGATATTAATGATTTTTCCATTTGCAGCAAAAGACAGCAGGTCTTTTTTCCCCAGCTGAACAATTGGCAGGTTAAGATAGTTACATGGCCACAGATATCTGGTTAACCTCTGCTCACCCAGCATGTTTCTCTGCAGCCTGTAGAGAAACAGAATGTTTTCTTTCTAAGAAACGAGGTAGCAAGCAGATATTCAACTCAAGTTGTTTTTCCCCCTGAATCAAACTGGGCATACAGCCATATTGCCCAAGTAACTTAGATGTGATATACTCCTCCATGAGAAAATATTTCAGAAAGATAAATAAGGATTGTACGATGCTTCAAATTTGATTCCAGAAAGATGCCTTGGAGCACACAGAGACATAGGCATGGTGCCTGTCTGCAAAACCATTCCGACTTTTCAATGGATAATATGGAAGCTGCAGTGGCCACTGTGTTACCTCTGGAAAAAAGATGCAGCTGCTTTAAAGAGTGTCATCTAACATGGGAATATTTCTTGCAGTGATTGTACATTTTACACACACAATGCTATAAAAAAGTCTTAGGCCACAATTAAATTTGTTGTTGTAGCAATGGTGTAATGGCCACATATAATTATGTCTCAGCCTCCTTATTCGAATACAACCAGAAAATACAGAAAAATTATATTCAGTATTCAAAAACAGGAAAAAGCAGAAAAAACAACTTCCATAGGCTACAGCGGCAAGTATTTAGTATAACCTCTCCATACACTTCAGCAGACAGCTGACTCCCATACATCTAAATGAAACGGAACCTTAACCTGCCATTGTTAACACCTGTATATATCCTGCTATTCCATGCCAAAATGACTGCTATGCAAAAACGTGTTATGCCAGATTTGTGCAAGACATGCTTGAGCATTACATGCAATACCAACACATGTTTGCTGAGTGCAATTCATTGTAAACTTGCTAATAAGACCAACTTTCAATCATATCATTCCAGTCAAAATGCCAAAGGTCACAGAATTTCATAGACATAAAATCATACTTTTGCTTCAGCAAGGCCACTCTCAAAGAAAAAATCACAAAGTAGGTATTCAAACCAAAAAATACTTATGGTCATTAAAACTTTGCTAAAACAACGAAGCAGGTGGTGGCCTAAGATTTTTGCACAGTTTTCTCTCTCTCTCCCCCACTTCCTCTCCCTCCTCTCCCCCTCGCTCATGATCTTAAATACAAAATGGAATAGTTCATGTCTAAAGTCAACCAAATAACATCAACAATTATCAGAATGCAATCCTTATGTGAGCGATTTGGCTCCAAAGTGATTCCAGATAATTCTCACCCCTGCACTCAAGTCTAATGAAATTTGCAGAATGGAGTTTTGCTAACATACCAGGTCAGAGATCAGGCAAACCATTTCCTAATGTAGCACTCCCCGTAACTTGCAGAAATGATACATCTACTTCATGTCATTTACGGTTTAATCTGGGTTTGGCAAATTTGATTAAAACCTCAATTCTTACACTGTGGCCCAACTTAAAAGAAAGCTGGCTCCACAAAAAGAATTTTTTTCCTGCTGAATTTGTTCACTAATGTGAGGAGAACTCTGATCCCGCCTCGTAGTTTCAGGCGCATACAGAGTCTTGTAGCAAAGGTTAGAAATGTGCTTTAGAACAGGAAAGATGCAACAGTGTTGAGATGAATTTGGAATGTTTCCTCTGTGCATCTTATTTTAAGATAAAGAAATACAAGACGTTTAATGCGTGGGATGAAAAAACAGGGCACAACAATGAGGAGATGGAAGAAAAAGTGGGGAGGGACAAATAATGGAAGACATGAATGTAACTACCCTGTTTCCCTGAAAATAAGACCTCTTCAGCTAATAAGCTCAATCAGACTTTTGAATGTATGTATTAAAATAAGCTGTCCCCTGAAAATAAGCTCTTCCCAAAACACAGCAGCATCCATGAGGTGACCACGCTTGCCACCTCCTACACCTCAAAAATAATACGACCTCCCCGAAAATACGGCCAAGCATTTATTTGGGGGGGGGGGTCAAAAGAAAATAAAACCCTGTCTTATTTTCGGTGAAACATTTACCTAAACACTGAATAGATTCCATCTCTATTCTAGATAGCTGCTTTTCAGGATAAGCAGTAAGAAAAAATTTGCAAGGAAAAACAAACTAACATGGCCTTATTTTATCAAATGTATAGCTGTATTCCTCCCAAAGGAGCCAAGCCACGGTTAAGACTAAAGCAGGCAAAGTGGAAGTAGTTCATTTTTATATATACTTGAAGGCGTGTACAGATTGTAGCTGATAATTTTCAGTTTAGCCTATCAGCATTTATAAGAGCCTCTTGGGGACTAAACATTTTTGCTTCCTAGGGAGGACTGCAGAAATAAGAATATTGTTTCTTACAATCCTAGCAAATAGAATCTGTTGGCTAGGTAGTCACAGTATGTACAATACATTGTTAGGAGAAACAGGTACAAATTTCATGTCATATCATATCACATATCAAAAATCAGTTCTTATTGTACTTTTCTTATTAAGTGTGTTCTCTTGCCTGCATGCAGTTGTTCAAGATAACTTGCTCTTGAATGGAAGAACGATAGATCCTAGCTGATTAAAATTCATCATCTACTTTATGAGAACATAATATTCCCCCAAACAGACTGGCAAACTCAAGGCAAAACAAGATTGGGGTGGCAGTTGTAGTAGGAGTGCTGAAATGATTTAGGGAATAAAGAAAGGGGGGGGGAAAGCTCCCCAGCTGCATTCCTGCCAGTTTAAAAGAAAAAAGAATAATATCTGAACAACATGACCACGGAGAGTCTTCGGATAGCGCTGTCTCTTTGGCTTTGAAACAGAGATGAGCACTGCCCCCTAGAGTCGGGAACGATTAGCATATATGTGCAAGGGGAACCTTTACCTTTAATCATATGCTTAAACTCATATAGCTGCGGCAATTATTTTTTTCCAAGTGCATTTCAAAATCCTGTTCCAATTCTAGAGTTTCCTTAAATTATTGTACGACAAGTAGAGCTGGTGAACAAATAGTAATGAATACAATCTAATATTGGTCTCCATTTATCTTAACTCAGCCTCCCCGAAGAAGTATATTCCACAAGATGTATTCTACTAGAATTGTCATTTATGCAGGCAGGGAATTTTGGGAGTTGCAATAGAACATATCTTTTTTTTTTAAATAATTTTTATTTATACAAAAAACATATAAACATATAGACAACACAGATATACACACAATGGGGATTCACATTTCCCTTCTATCACAAGTCTACATCGGTTTCTATCATGCTATTTACTACTTACATATTTCTATTCATATTTCTCTTAACATCATTATTATTCTTTAATATTTTACATATTTACATTGGCTGTATTTCTCTACTGTCCTTCATGTACCGTTTCAATTTGTATTCCTCTCTTTTATCCATTTATACAGTTTGTCCCAAATCTGATACTATTCTGAGTCCTCCTTTCCTTTTAATTCCTTCGTTAGCCTGTCCATTTCTGTGCCATCCAAGATTTTTAAAAATAATTTCCTCCTTTGGTATATTTTCTGTCTTCCAATATTGTGCATACATTATCCTTGCTGCTGTCAATATATGTATAATTAAATATTGTATTTCTTTTTTGTAGTTTTTTCCCCCATAATGCCTAATAAAAACAGTTCTGGTTTCCAAATTATCTCCTTCCCTGTTATTTCTTCTATCAAGATTTTAATTTTTTTCCAATAATTTCTTGCAATCTCACATGCCCACCCTGCGTGGTAGTATCCAAATCCCCTTTTACATTTCCAACAAGCTGGAGATGTATTTGGAAACATCTTCGCTATCCTAGCTGGCATTAGGTGCCACCTATAAAACATTTTATACTGGTTTTCCTTGTACGCCGCTGACATAGATAGTTTTAAATTTATCTCCCAAAATTTTTCTCATTTTTCCAGTTCAATATTATATCCAAAATTTTTGGCCCACCATATCATCGTTTCTTTAACTCTCTCCTCTTCCATTTTATATCTCAATAAACGTTTATAGAGTTTGCTGATAAGTTTTTCTTCTGTTCCAAATAAAATCCTATCCAATTCCTGTTTATCTGTTTGTATTTCATATATTTTTATGTCTACCTTATATCTGGCATTCATTTGCATGTATGTCCACCAATCTATGTTAAATTCCTGTTCTTCAATAGAACATATCTTAAAGGCACTAGATTAACTTAACTGATAAAATAAACAGGGAATTGCTTTGCAACATACTAAAAAGTGTCACACAAAATGAACTATTAACCGTTTTCATTTCAAATCTCAATGGAAGGACTTACTTTACAGTACATATATATAGGAAGTATACTATAATTACATTTCATTTTTATTTTTATTTTTTTAATCTTCTACACTATACCCCAGCTGTACTGATTTGAAAAGGTTCCAGCATTTCACAGAGTGTGCAATTGCTCACCAATTAGCATGATCAGAAAGGAACATTTCCAGGAGATTGAGTGATGAATATTCCATCAGCATTTTCTCAAGGCCAAGGGAATGACAGGAAATTTCATTTAATCCTGTTTCTCTTTGCTTAAAAAAAGTCACTGAAGTTTTAACAGAAAAGAACAGAGAGAGTCAAGTTTAATTCTGCATATTTATAGATATCAGAACTGAACTCTCCAAACAAATCATATTGCCTTTATTTTCATTTTATTTTTGCAAATATAGCAAATACATTTGGGGGTTGGGGAAAGAGTTATATTACGGCCATAAATTCAGTGGTGGGTTGCTCCCAGTTTGCACCGGTTCAGGCGAACCATTGGTGGAAATTTGGCCAAGGTGGGGATAGGAATTTCTCCCTTTCCACTGCTTACTTTGTTATACAATACTATTTTTACTTTAGTAATAATGTAATAATTTTACATTATTATTTTATTTTAGTGGATGCCTTAATCTACTTCTTTTCCTGCCAGAAAATGTGAGTGATAATCTATTCAGGTTTTGTGCTAATTAATTCATTAATATCCCTGAAATACCACTGGTTCCTTAGAGAGAAATTGCTTATATAACTTACTATACTATTATTTTGAGCGGTATTGCAGCAGAAGGAAATGGAAAGGTGAATTTTCTCCAACTGAGCATAAAATGTGAAAAAGTAAGGGTAATAAATACTTCTAGTATCCCCCCCCCTTCTTGGCTATTGTGTGTAATCTTACCTATGCGCACCCTGTTTATTTTGTATCTTTTAAGGAAATGCAGACATAAAACTGCAAACTCTGGCCATGTTCTTGTATAGCATCCTGCCAATGGTACATGAAACAACAAAATAGTTACTGGTAAGTCTCACTTTTCCAGGGTCAGTTTTTAGGATTTACTATTACAATCTCCAGAATCTCTTTGGGGCCGAGCTGGGCTAAAACAAAATTACATTAATTCATAAAATTAAGATGTAGATTCTTCTGAACCATTCTGAAATTCCAAATATAGATCTTCAAAATAGAACTGAGTTGTCATGTTAAGTATTTCATAAGACATTATATGTAGTTTCATGAGCATAGCAATTAAAATGGTGTTGAGTAGGATCTCTGCTACAGTACTTTCTTCTAGTGTTATATTTTAGACAAATGCATTAACTGTTATTTTAAGTCCTCTAGCAATAGGGTTAAAAAAAATAACAACCAAAAAGCATAACTACAAATTATTTTAGCTGAAACAGAAACAATCCTGGGTTTAACTGATCTCTAAATTTTGGCCCAATATTAGTCTCTCATTCATTTTGATTTTTTTTTCTCAAAGAAAAAGATAATTTGAGTGCAATTTCATAAGTAAAAGAGGTTATTCTTAGCAATTAATCTGTATTGGAAATGGAGAAGGAATAAAAAAACTAGGGAAAATTCTGGCAGGAACAGTGTTTAAAAGGGGGACATAAGAAGCTCCAAATAACCCAGATTTTGTTTGGAATAAATTGAAGTGGAAAGAAATTCTAGCAAGATTCTCTCTAGCAAGATTCTCTTATTCTAGAACAAAAAATAAATAAAAATAAAAACAAGCAAACAATATTCTGCAACAATAAAGAACGTCCATGGAATCTCTGCTATGCCTATCCTTGACTTTGCCTATCTCAAAAGGCTGATTCTAGCAGGCAACTGGAGATCTTACACTTAGCCAAAGAGTTTGTGTGCTAGTTGAGAGTCCTTCACAGTACTATCATCATTCCCTCTTGTCTGCTGATCTCCTTGGTTACCATTATTTAATTACATTTCTAGGGAAGCCATCATAGGGAGAGTATTACTAGGTTTTTTAAAATAGCAAAGCCACCATAATTGCTAAGGAGCCATATCCCCAATAATTTATTTATTTATTTTATTTAAGCTTTTTAATTCAACCTTTATTATTTTTATAACTAACTGCTGAAGAATTTTTATATTCTGGGCAGAAATTTAGAAAAATCATGCACCAATTCTCTGCCCAGAAATTGGTTAGACATTTTTCAATTTCTTCTGTAAAATGCTCTAACACAAGGGCGTCAAAACTTGCAGCCTGCAGACTGGATGCGTCATGTGCTTGCCACGCCCACCCCTGATTTAGCGAAGGAGGAAAAAGGTCACGATATGCCACGTGACAACAACATGACGTCATGAGTTTGACACCCGTGATCTAACATTTTAACAAAAATATTCAAACAAAATTCTTTTAAATACAGAAGAACACAATGTGCACAGGTTTATAACCCTTTATTTTTAAATCACAATATTTGATTTCAACTTTTTTTCATTAGGAAAAAAGAAGGAGGCAAAGGTTTTGTCCCCAGCTATTTTCTTCCATCATTAGTACTAATTACATCTTCATTAAGAGACTGAATAGCAACTGACAGTTATTGAAGTGCTAATTGCTTTTAATTTAATTCAACTCACTGCCTGCACGAAAGCAAGAAGGACCTTATACAGTATTTAAGAACTTCCTCAAGCAAGAAAAGGAAGAAAGAGCATTATTGGATCTGCTTAAAGAGGTGATGACTCTTAACTTCAGCTAAAATTAGAGAACAAAAGAGCTAACTTTTTAGAGATCCCAAAAGACTGTAGAAGAAAAGTGTTTAATAATTAGGGAACATTAGGATAGGGACGGTAGGCACGCTAGTGCGCTTATGCACACCCCTTAAAGACCTCTTAGGAATGGAGTGGGGTTGACACTAGACAGTCTAAGGTTAAAGTTTTGGGGGTTTGGGAAGAAACTACAGAGTCAGGTAGTGCATTCTAGGCATTGACAATTCTGTTAGTGAAGTCGTATTTTCTACAATCAAGTTTGGAGCAGTATATGAGCAATATATGA
>JANHFT010006707.1:352928-366964 GCA_032467955.1 Pseudoxenodon macrops | reverse complement strand
GACAGAGAGAGAGAGAGAGAGAGAGAGAGAGAGAGAGAGAGAGAGAGAGAGAGAGAGAGAGAGAGAGAGTTGCTAGATACAGGTATCTCTGGAAGAAAATTATTTGGAATATTCTTTTGAAAGTCTCAGTCATTAATTACTGTTAATTCTTTCTCTCCAATGAAAGAATTAAAAACCATAGATCTGTACAAGCATTTACTCTTTTCCCATTGAAAAGTAGCTGCCAATCCAGCCATCTCTTTATGACTGCCAGCATCTTTCAATAGTTGAGGACTGATCCACACTTCTTGCTTGTCACAGCCCAAGGTGTTTTTTTTTTAAAGTGGAAGTGTGGCAAAAAAGCAAAAAAAAAAAAAGCAGAATCAAGGACCTACTAAAGGAAAAGACCACCAAATTTAGCAAGACAAGCTGCTATATGTAAACAAAAAGCAAACTCCACACTTACTCACACTGATGATGTTACCTAGTTGGGTAATGAAATGTCTGCAAGCAAACAGCCAAGCTCAAGAGACCGTCAAGAACTCCAGAATATTGCTAATATTTATTTTGAGTCCTAGAAAATTACCTTTCTCATAATATTCGTTGACTGACTTCCACTGGTAGCTTCTGCCAATTTTTAACCAAATTGTCATTTTTAATATGATAGGAAAATTGGTTAAATAAATGGGGTGTTAACACATCAACCACATTAATTTAATTTATCCAAATCCAAAACATTTTCAATCAAATTTAGCTTTTCTCCTATTTCTTTTGGAAGTAGATTCCTGGGACACTTTTATGGTGGGAATTCTAGATGATTTGTTCTAGGGTAAGATAGAATTGGTATTTGTAGACCCAAATTTCTTGGTTCTGCCTAGAATTCACATAGCAGAGTCTTTCTCCCTTTCCATCCTTTAAAAAAAAAAGTTAGGAATATCAAAAAGATATCTTTCTTTAATTTAGTTAATTTCCTGATTGGGAAGGGAAATGGAGCAAAGAGTTGAAAGAGCAACAGAGATTTATACCAAAGCACAAGATGTCATATAAGGGAAAATTGGCTTTCATTACATTTAACAAACATGTGTAAGACAGCTTTCTCTAACGATATGGGTATGGGTTATTTTTTTACCATGGAACTCAATGGTTTGGGAATACCTCTTTCATCATTCCCTGACCAAAGTCCACATTAACTAAAAGTTTCTGATTTGAGGATGATTAATATCAGTTCTGCTTTTATGTTGTAGGGATTGGCTGTTCTTTTATTTCAAATCCACCTAAAATACCTACAACTTCTACAATATATCATTGTTGAGAACTGGGCACTTACATATATTTACAAATAAATTAATAAATCTTCTTTGTTTCATGTTTTTTATCCTCTTAAAGTGAGAGCTGTCCTATCTTGCTAAGTATTGCTTAGGCTGCTTTTGCAATCAAAAGCTGTAGACAAATGTTTTTGTACTTTTTGTGTATATTGTTTGTTTATTGTATGTAAGTTTTTGTTATGTTGTTTTTTAAAAAACTGTAATAAACACTATTTTTAAAAAAAAGCTGTAGACATAGCATGTACTTCAGGGATCTTATATGGAGAGGACAATGGGGGAAATGTGCTATAGGTAAAGAAGAAAGCGGGTCTGTTCACAATAAAACTTTTTTTTTAAATGCTATCCTTTTTTCATAATGGTTTTCCCCACCACCTTACCCTTAAATTGTTTTAAGTTTTATTTTAACTTGCCATAAAAGAGTAATAACCCAAGATAGGAATGGGAGCTTAATTGGAGTAGAGTAGAGTAGAGTAGAGTAGAGTAGAGTAGAGTAGAGTAGAGTAGAGTAGAGTAGAGTAGAGTAGAGTAGAGTAAAATAACAGAACAGAACAGAACAGAACAGCTGGAAGGGACCTTGGAGGTCTTCTAGTCCAATCCTATGTCATTCTTGGCAAATGGCTGTCCAGTCCAGGGGTGAAATCCAGCAGGTTCTGGAGAACCGGTAGCAGAAATTTTGAGTAGTTCGGAGAACTGAGAAATACCATCTCTGGCTGGCCCCAGAATGAAATGGGAATGGAGCTTTTGCAGTATCCTTCCCCTGCCACGCCCACCAAGCCACACCCACAGAAACAGTAGTAAAAAAAATTGGATTTCACCACTGGTCCAGGCCCTTCTTAAAAACCTCCCTTGATGGAGCACCCACAACTTCTGGAAGTAAGCCGTTCCATTGTTAATTGTTCTCAGATCACAGAGTGTTTTGTACTCTTTGAAACAAATCTAAGACCTGTATTTGTGTGAATCCTGCAACTTGCATATCTATACTTTGCAAAATTCACTTTCTATGTATTATAGAAAGTAAGATTGGCATGTGGGCTTCAGCTTTTTTTCCCAGGCTCCACCACTGTCTGACCCTATTGTCTGGCCAATTCCCTTGGGCAGCCCTAGATGGCTGTTTATCTTTAATTTAGGATTTATAACCAAGGTTTCAACTGAGGGCTGTGTGATTAGTTGTTCAAAATGCGGGGGGAACCCAGTCATGTTTTTGCATAGTATGTGAACTGGACCGTCATATTAAATCTCTGTATGGGAATTGTATTAATTTAGGATTAAGACTTACATCCCAGCCTATCTTGTGGTAGCTGAACCTTACATGAAGTTTCTGCATCTGCATGTCCAGAAGTCTTTTCAAGCACTTAACCTGATATCCAATCCCAAATGCATATATTGGTAGGCGGTACATGGATTGGTGGGTTGGCAGTACATAGATTGTCTGGTTTAAATGTAAATATAGAAAGGCAACCCACTTGCCACTATAGGCCAATACCACCACCATACCTTGTCTATTGTGCGCTGGGCAAGAATGCTCCCTCCCTCCAGTCACTGCTAGTGGTACTTAATAACCATGTCATCTTGGGCTGCTGGGCTGTTTTCATCTTCGGAAAGGACTTTCTGTACTTTTTTTAACAAATTCATCGATGGAACAGTGAAAGGCATGCTGGAACTTAAAAAAAAACTAGATGAGATTGACAGTTCTACCAGTTTCCTCTTCTGGTCCCACTGCCAGAAAGCAAATTGCCATGTTTCCTTCTCTCTCCCAGTCAGTCCTTCAGTTGATGTGCCAAAGAGGTGTCAATTACAACGGGAAGTCAACAAAGGGTGAAGAGGGCATTCATGCAAAGGTCTAAGAGTGGAAATCACATGTCTTCCAGGGCCTGCCTTTGGAACAGAAACAACTAGTGCTTAGCTTCCCAGTACAGGTGAGATCCTACTAATCAGAGACCATGGTAACCATGGTCCAAACAGAACACTTGGCTAACATCATTTCATTGCATGAAATCCAGACAGCAATTTCTTAATCTGGCTTCATTTCCAGCCAGTTTCAACACAGGAGACAAGCAGCTGTGTCTGTTGTGCAGATAGGCGCTAAATTGAGGATGTGACTGTTTTTATAATATCCACTCTTGTAAATCTATGAAATAGGCCAACTTAAATACAACATGCACTCCAACATAAGATACTTTTCATTTGTGATTGGCTGATTTATCACGGTGCTGTTCTTTCTTTCCCCAGCTGAAATACTTTCTGGCACTGTCTTCTCTTTGAGTCGAATCATGCAAGGAAATGGAACTCCTAATTGCCCCCATATAAACTAAACACCATGTCTTGACTTCATTACCACAAAAGATAATCAAAGGGCACGAGATCAGTGGCATCTTAGAATCGCCAGCTCCCCTCTCTTGTTTACAATACGCACATATGGGAGTGCGCCAAGGAATTAGGGAATCCTTTCATCTGTTGGATATGTTGTCCAATGGCTTCCTTGGTCTTGTTTCACCTAGATGGACCTGCTAATTGTACCTTTGTCTTTTGCCAGCAATCAGAAATGAAAAAGACCCTCATGGAGGTCAACCTTCTTTTTAAGGTTAGGTTTCCATGTAAGCTACCATAACACCATCACTACTTCGGAATTTCATTATGGGTAAAATCGTGCATATTTTTAAAGAAATATCACAATAATGCCAAAGTACTATTTAAGGTAGAGCAATTATACAAGTGTATCATCAAGCAAGTCATTTTTGTAATACAGTTCAGTAAAATAAAAAGCTTACTTTCATCCTTTATATAATAATTTTAAAAATCCTGTGACAATACCTTTAATACTATCAAACATCCACATTTGCCTATTCCAGGTCCTTTTGGAAGGAATCAATAGGTGGATTAAAAATGCCAAATCCAGTCTGGCTGACTACATGATGGAGAACAACACCAACAAAAGTAGTCTTAAAAATCAAAATTAAAGTTACTGCTAATGGCTCTGCTATCATCAATTAGCATTAAAAAATTAATGTTCATTGGAAATAATCTTTTGACATAGATTGCTGGGTCCAAGTTTGCTTTCTTCAGGAAGGGGCCTACAGGATGCAGCAGCCCCCTGCTGGGTTTGTTTACTGGTCTAGAGTCCCTCAATCTGGAATGAGCCTTCTGGCGCAAGGTTCCCACCTAGAACTGGACAGCCCCCACCCCAGTGTTTCAAAGGGTCTCGAAGACCTGGCTCTATGTTCAGGACCTTTGATGAAGATGACTGAGACCTCCATTTTGTTTTGTTGGCCTGTTCTTTTTCACTCCTGTCTAGTTCTGTTATCTTCAGCCTCTTTTATTCCTTTCTTTTTCTTTATTGTAGTACTTTTCCCCCCTTTCCATTTCATGCTTTTTACCTGTGAACTTCCCAGAGATACTGGGAGTTAAGTGGTATATTAATTACTATAAAAGAAATTAAAACCAAATTGAATATCCACTTGTCATATGACGGATTTTATAGTAAACCAGGGGTGTCAAGCTTGCATCGTCATGGGGGTGTCACATGACGTATCGGGATTTTTTCCCCCTTTGCTAAACCAGGCGGAGTGGGGCCAGCACTTGACACATTTGGCCCCCAGCAGAGGTGGGTTCCTACCGGTTCTATCCGGTTCTATAGAACTGGTAGTAACATGGCAATGACGTCACAGAGCTGGTCCTGTCGGTGTCTCTGTGGGCGCCATCTTGGATTTTGCTTCTGCGCATGTGCAGAAGCTAATTTTCAATAGCTATGTACGTGCGTGCACACTGCACGACCCTGAGCAAACCAGCAGCAAAAATATCCAGAACCCATCCCTGGCCCCCAGGCCACAAGTTTAACACCCTTGATGTAGATTGTCACATGGAAAAATGAAATAAAGGATACACAGAGCCCCTATCTAAGACCCTTGACATGTTCAAGAACATTTCTTTTTCTGTGAAGAGCAATTATTATCTCAGATAAAGAAATGCGATTTCTTTTTCTGTGAAGAGCAATATTGCTATTGCTCTTCACAGTGCTTTACAGCCCTCTCTAAGCAGTTTACACAGTCAGCCTATTGCCCCCAACAATCCAGGTCCTCATTTTACTGACCTCGGAAGGCTGGAAGGCTGAATCAACTTTGAGCCTGGTGAGATTTGGACTGCCAAATTGCAGGCAGCTGGCATTCAGCAGAAGCAGCCTGCAGTACTACACTCTAACCACTGCGCCACCATGGCTCATATCATAAATTCATAATGATAATAATTCATAATTCATGTGTGGACTTCAACTCCCATGACTCCCAGTCATGCATCCCGCCACACATCTTCAAGCTACCGAGGTTGAGAAACACTGGTTTAAACCATGTTGGTAATTCCTGTACTTAAAGGACATGTCCAGCACACTTATTTTTCTTCTTTGGTATTTGCCTTTATATCTAGCTTGTTTTTCAACCATGAAGTTAACACATTCCAACTCATCCCAAACTTCATCGGGCTAGCACGTTTTGGCCCACTCTTTCAAGTTGTTTATCTATGATATGGTTATACAGTACAAGACTGCAGTGCCATCTAGCGGAAGCCCAGCTAATAGTCCTCCCTCTTGCATTCTGTTCAACTGGCCACTTGGCAAAAGAGGCAGGGCTTCATCACACAGGGCTACAAGGTACCTAGGGGTACCTAGAACAGCAAGACAGTTCCCAACACAGTGAAGTTTGGAAAAGTTTGGATGTGTTCTCATAGGCAGCTGATACTTTTAACTCATTGTTGGATTTCTAAGAGAGCATCTTCAGCTTGGGCTTTTCCATGATGGATGTTTGAGAAACTGGATCCTTTAAAGCAGCAATTCCCAACCTTTTTGGCAATAGGGACCAGTTCTGTGAAAGACAATTTGCATGGACTGGGATGGAGAGGGAGCGTGTAACCTACTGGTAGATACCTCGCAGAGGTGGTTTCCTACCAGTTCGGACCGGTTCTACCGAGTAGGTAGTGAGCCGTTGGTGACGTCACGGAGCCGGTTCTGGTCCATGGATGTTGCCATGTTTTAATTTTATTTTAATTGGGGGGAGTTGGAATTTTTTTCATTTTTTTTTCTTCTGTGCATGCGCAGAAGCCGACGTTTTTGGCACTGCGCATGCATCGCCATCTTGTTTTCGGCCTTTTTGAGGAGGGAGAATTTTTCAGAATTGTTTTGTGGTGCACATGTACGCGCCCCCACGAGGCACAGCCACGTGGCGTGGGAGGCAGTGAACCGGCAGCGACGTAAGTTAGAACCCACCCCTGATCCCTCACATGTGCAGTTTCACTCACCCGCTGTTGTTCGGCCCAGTTCCTAACTGGCTATGGACTGGTACCAGTCTGATGGCCCAAGGGTTGGGGACTCCTATCTTAAAGTCCTGTCAAATTCTTCTCCATTAAGTTTCTTGCAGGTGTTAAAAACTTTTTTTTCTCTTTCAGTTCATGGTGTTGTTGTACAATATTTTTTTTAGTTTGGTGTCTAAATGCTGGAGGTAGACTGGGAGAGGCTCATGTTCAAGTCCCAATTCAGTCATGGATCACACTGGGTGATTTTCAGCCAATCCCACCGCATACCCGCCCTCAGTCTCAGCCCAGTACATTTCATACACTTCTTGTTGTCATGGGGATGAAATTAGAGGAGACATTCCATCTTCCACCGATATGCATAATTTTAAACTCCCAAAGGAAAGGTAGGATAAAATGTAATAAATATGGGTAAGTAAATTAACTCAGTTTTCTGATAACTTGGAGTAGATGTTGTTCTTTGATGTGATACTGGTCTTTATTGTTCCCGGAAAGAGTCTGCATAAAAACAATGGGCTCTTTAAAAAAATTGTGATAACTCAGTCAGCCTTAATTTTTAAAAGAAGAAAGAAAGAAAGGAAGGAAGGAAGGAAGGAAGGAAAGAAGGAAGAAAGAAAGAAAGAAAGGAGGGAGGGAGCGAGGGAGGGAGGGAAGGAAGGAAGGAAGGAAGGAAGGAAGGATCTTATACTTATTACTTTAGCAATGTAGAGACTACATATTGGTTGCATTTTCTGAAAGTATTGGTTGAGTGAGAAGGAAAAATTATATGTATGGGATTATAATAAGAAGCATTTTCCCAATGCACACCTCCAAGAGATCTAACCATAAAATGTATTTCTGATGTTTAAACACCTTTAATATACTTTTTAGTCAAAAAGTTATTTTGGGTTGCATGATGCACATGTACACATGAGACTATCCCTCTTGGGGGGGGGCATAATTATGTTACCTATTAAAAGTGTTATTGAACTATTCCTGGGAACTGGAGTTGGTGAAAGTGCTAAGAAGTCTCTGTTATGAGTCTTTACCGCATTTCCTCTCTTCACAGGACAGCAGTTCCCCTAAAACTGGTTGAACCCATTTATGGCTGTAGACATACCCATTATAAATCAATATATTCTAAACAAATGAAAAAAGCAAGAGAAGAAAAAGAATTCCCATGGCACTTTTGAGCAGAGATGGCGCCGCTTTCTTTCCACTCTTCCCCATTCATCTTTCTGCACAACAAGAGGAAAATGGAGGCACAGAGAAACAAGCCACGCTGACAGCAAAAAGCAAGGTGCCTTTCTATTGTGAAGTACCTGCCAAAACTTTGAGCCAAGACGGACAGCAGGACCTGCCAGAACTTTCTACTTCCTGGCCATGTCATTTTTTTCACATGTGTTTGTTGATAAAGCCCCGTCTGCCTTATTTCTGCACCGATCTGCAAGTTTTTGTTTTCTGTGCATGAAAATTGCATTAATGGGTTACAGATTTTTCTTTTAAAATATGTAATAAAATCTTCCTGCAGTGGCTTATTAAATCTAAGAAAATTAAAAGCAACAGGAAAATATTTTCTGAGCCACTTGAAAACCATCACAGTCATGTTGACCCACACACATACAAAATCCAAAATCTACACTTGAGTTATAATTAGGCCTAACAACCTGACACTAAAGAATCTGGGAAAAGCAAAACAGATACAATAACTTTTAAAAAAAAACACACAGACCAAATGAAATTCTGAAGCATTACTTCATGGACAGAGAAGCCCAGAAATGCAAAGAAGGAACTCACACAATTATCTGACTGATTTTATTTGCTTTCCATCTCAGACTGACTTTAAAATAATCCAGGATATGCACACATATGGTGACCTTGTTATTCATAACTGCAGTCTGTGTTTCTGGCCACTGATAAGTCAAGTTGTATGGTTTTTAAGGGGGAAAAACTGATTAAAGATATGAAATCAGAAATATTCAAAAATTAAGCATGTGTAATTATTGTATATCGGAGTACAACAAAGGAGAAATTAGAAACTAATGTTTATCTATAATGCTTTTACAGTCTTTCTTTCCTTTTTCCTTCCTTCCTTCCTCTTTTTATATATTTTTCTGTATTTTTAAACAACTAATGAAGACTTTGATGCTAAACTCAGAGATTTATAGCCTTCTACATGCTATTATTGATATTTATACCCTAATGACTATCATTAAGTGTTGTACCTTATGATCCCTGATGAACCTTTTCTTTATGTACACTGAGAGCATATGCACAAGGCAAATTCCTTGTGTGTCCAATCACACTTGGCCAATAAAGAATTCTATTCTATTAAAATAATTAAATGTACTTCATTTTTTATGGTTAAACTCCCATCAACAATGTACTGAACACTAACTACAATTTTTCTCCATCCTGATATTATATCTCTGTATTAACCTTTTTTCTTTTCTCCTTTTGCTTGCTCATCAAAACTAACCTCCAGCATCCCTCTCATTTGAAAATATACTTCTGGTCTCATAGAGGCATTGAAGGTATTACCTAGTTGAGTATCTGAAAGAAGATAACCAGGCTCATAGAGCACCAAAGAACTTCATGGATGCTTCAACAAGGCATGTCCCTAAAAAGAAAGGGGTACAAAAAAGTTGATTCAAAAGTGCAGTCAAAGCTCCACTTTTTTTCCATGTACTATGAAGGAGGGTTCAATTGTACAGTTATAGCCATCATTTTGACCCTTTTGATTCTCTCCCCTGCCCTCATGGATCTCCCTGCTCTTCAAACATTTTTAGGAAAGCAAAATTGGTTTGGATTGCACTTTAGGGCAGGGATCTCCAACCTTGGCAACTTTAAGCCTGGTGGACTTCAACTCCCAGAATTCCCCAGCCAGCATCTGTGACCCAGAGAAGACTGGAGAAAAACAATCTCCAGTTTTGGTAAACTGGCTGTGTCAGTCAAAACAACCAGTTTGGTTTTGGAATAAACACATAGTCATTTTGTTCTTCACATTCCAAATATGCCCTAACATCTATAGGATGGTTTCTCCATCCTTGCATTCTGGCGCAAAGTCCAAGCCTTGGAAGGATAGACCAATTAATACGAGAGCCTTTAAGAATGGGGTTAGCCCTTTCCAATATAACTTTCCTCATGTTTGTGCTTTTAAAGATCTCTTTAAAGACATCCTTCTTACGGCAAATGTCCCATCGGAAAAAGACACTTCTCCTCTGGGCTTGGAGAATTCTATCTTGGTTGTTGTTTGCTGGTTTGTTTTCATTGAGATAAAGTTTGATCCCCTTTCTGGTTAACGTCGTTCACCGTCAATTATAGGCAGCGTACCATGAAAAGGTTACTCTGGTGAAGTGAGCAGGGGGAGAGAGTCGGAGGAGTTTATCTAATGATCAGGAAAGCTGTGTTGGTGTTCATCTGTGGTAAACAATAGGAAATGTCAACGTTCCTGGTTGCCATCACCGCTGACAATATAAAGAGCAGAAAGCCGGGCATTCTTTGGGGGAACTCTGGAGAAATGAATCGGGTGGGAGGCGGTTTGGGGGGGGAAAGAGAAGGCTGCCTGTGGTTATCTGAGTACCTTGGGAAAAACAGAGGCGTTTCGACTTCTCACTCAGCAGCCTAATGAAAACTAGACAAATTGTCTTGCGTTTAATATATAGTTTCCACCGATTCCATTTGCCTTTTGTTCGGAACAATTCCGGTCTGTACTGGAAAGAGACAGTTAAATATAAAGAAATCATTTCACATCGGCAAGAGACAGACACAATGGGAAGAGGGGAGGAGGGACTTATGAAAAGAAAACAGGAGAACATTATGGATCAGATGAATTCTGTAACCTTACCAACCCCATTCCTTCCGGCTGCTTATTCCTTACCTCCCATCTCTGTGAGAAAAAAAGAGAATCAAGGAGACATTCAGAGGCCGGGCTGAATAAAACGAATGTTAATGGAGTGTGCGAATGAAGGCATCTTAATCTGGAATGGGAGTATATATATATTGGCAGGTTGGTCTCAATGAATGAAAATCAGTAGATCAGACTCCAGTCGTATGTCAGTAATAGTATCGCATGCGGTCAAAAAGCAGGTGCCTTTGGAAGCTAAGCAGATTCAGAACTGCTTGATACATGAATGGAGAACAATAAAATCCCAAGACTGGGAAGAAGTTGAAAAATGTTTTGGAGGAGGGCAATGGTTGAATGTGGAAATAAAGCTCAACTTGAGGAAGTCTTTACTGATTGTCCCAGGCCCCCAGCTGGACAAATGTACACCCCCTCTTAAAATGCAACCATGGGGGAAAGGAGTGCTTTTGCTGGGATCTTTCGTGATTGATGTAATCCTGTCTATAATATGCTGATGTCCCCAGAGGAAAGCTGGTCTAGAACATTAAGGATGTTCTGGTAAAGGTAAAGGTTCCCCTCACACATATGTGCTAGTTGTTCCTGACTCTAGGGGGCAGTGCTCATCTCCGTTTCAAAGCCAAAGAGACAGCGCTGTCCGAAAATGTCTCCGTGGTCATGTCTCCGCTGGCATGACTAAACGCTGAAGGCGCATGGAATGTTGTTACCTTCCCACCTAAGGTGGTTCCTATTTTTTCTACTTGCATTTTTATATGCTTTCGAACTGCTAGATTGGCAGAAGTTGGGACAAGTAATGTTCTACCAGCCCTTGCCATGCAACACGCTAGATACTTCTGTCCACCCTTTTTTAGTGCCAGGCCTCAATTAACAATCAACACTGGCTGTAAACTGGCACTGTGAGTATAATTGCTCCATTATCGGCAATGTCAATCATGACTTGGTTGAGAAAATTATTCAAAATTATGACAGACTCTTTCCCTCCCACGCCAAAAAAATGGTACTTACCACCTGGATTCGAAATTCTGGTGGCCATCCCTCTATAATCATTTGATCACATTCTGGGACCTTGGCAATCCGCCCACATGTAGAACCATTTGCAATGTCCTGAGATCACATGACCACAATTTGCAATGTTTTTTGCTAGAAACCAGTGTTTACTGAGTTACCAGCAAAAAACACCATTATGGACAATGGGTTTGCTCAATAACCCTATTGTTCACTTTATGTCCGCTACAAAAAATGTCATAAAATCAGGTCAATCACATGTGTGCCTCAACTAATGACTGCCAAGACGTATGACAAAAATCCCAAGCTCGATTATAGTTTTTTTTTTAATGTTGTTTTTATTTAACAAATATACATGACTGCTCATTACACTAAATGTGATTCTGAGCAGGGTACAATTAATAATAAAAACGTCAAAGCTACTAAAAACGTTAACAATAAATAAAAACAAGATTCCTAGAGTATTATTCATAGCAGCCCTGTATATTTTCTTTTTTATTATTATTATAGTTTTAAGTCGAGTACTAGTCCAGTGGTGGGTTCCTGCCAGTTTGGTCCAATTCAAGTGAACAGCAACAGCGGCCTGACATCATCAAGAACACTCTGCACATGTGCAGAAGCTTCTGCGCATAAGCAGCGCGCACGCACACACGCTCCTGCCACTGGACTAGCCGTACACCTTTCTACAGAAAAGGTGGACTATCTGTGAGAATTCCAACTATTTAGATATAAATATACAATATATTTAAAGTATATCCTTTTTAAAAAAATGGAGGAGGGGTGGGCAGAGGCTAGCTTGCGATGAAAGCTAGCTGATAAAATGCAACAGTGTTCGTTACAGCACTTACAGCCTGTGATTAACACCAAAAGGATTCAACTAGAAAAGAGTTTAGCCTATAATTTCTCTGCAGCTCAACCCTATATTTCTTTATGAGCCATTATGGGATGGGGGCAGGACAGAGGGAGACTTCCTTTTCTTCTTCTTTCAGCATCCATCATCGGCTTGTAATTATTGTCATTTCTAAAGCTTCCCCAGACAGACAGCGTCCCTTTAGACAGCAGATTGGCTGTGTATTTCAGAGCAAGCAAGCGAGAGGAAGTGGTAATATTACTCTGTAGCCTGCTATATGCTCTATGCCTTTTCTTTTCTTTTTTTCCCCCTGTCACCTTTCCCTCTATGGATCAAAGAGCCTCCACCTACAAGAAATAGCCATCTCCACTCCTGCTCGGTTCTCGTTGCATTGCATTTCTTCCCTTCTAGTTGATCAGGTAACAACATCTACAACAGACCAGAGTTCTTCGGTGTGACTTTATTTACACACACACACTGTTGTTGACTCGGGCACACTCTCCTTTACCCATCTTGAATTTACTTGAGTCATAGGACACACACACATTCTCTCCCTCTTTCAATATAGCCTAGGGGAGTGAAAGTGGATAAACATTTTCTCAAGAGGTTAAGGTCAAGACACCCGCACAACACAACACAAGAATGGAGAGAGCAGCTAGACCTAAAGTTCATCTCATTCGATTGGGAGGCCTGGGCGGCGAGGGGTGGGGGTGGAGGATATGGGAGGTCAGTCGGGAGTGTTAGGTATCGCAGAAAGCCACTGCTATAGTTCTATTAGTAGTTAATGAGGCAGGACCTGGAACAGATAGACCACTTTCCGCTCACAAAAGCTTTCAGATTTCTCTGTTTACATTGAGCCATTGGAGTTCATTCGAGCCTCCCTGGTGTTTTACCCACCCAGCTCCTCCACTGCCTCTCTCCAAGCTAGATAAATTCCCCCCCTCCATTTGAACAATAGTATCATTTACTGACTTTATACTTAACAAGTTTGGAGACTGTTAACAATGGAATAAAAACCTTTTTATTTTTGAGGACTAGAGAGCCAAGAGGACAAGACCTACACTCAGGGCTTTTGAATATAGGATTGCATGTATGTATGCTTGTATGTATGGTGTGTGGAAAGATAAATGGAAGAGAGGTGGGGGGACAGGAGAGGGAGAAATAACAAGGAAAGCCTGCATTTGTGGAAAAGGTTTAAAGTTATTTGTTCTTGATTAGGCAAGCTACTCATTCATTTTTATCCATCAGTTTTTATCTGCACAATGCCAAAAGAACCCTTTGTTAAAATGTTCTCCAAACGGGATAAAACTAATTTGCTGGAATGTGAAATAATCCAGAGAGAGCAAGCTGAATTGAGCCTCGTTTTCACAGACAAGGAGAGCAGCAAATTAAACAAGCCACATTTTCCAGTCCCTGGGGCACTAATGGAGGAATGTAAAGCTTCTGAAGAGAGCCCTGGAGTTAATGGATTTGCATGAAGTTTGGCATGCTAATGGAGATGGTCTCTTGTAATGAGCTTTTAATTATGTCTCTTTGGTGCTTGACCTTCTGGTAAAATGCAGGCCACTCGTTAGATGTGTGGACTTCAACTCCTATGCTGGCTAAGGTATTCTGGGAGTTGCGGTCTACACATCTTAAAGTGACTGAGGTGGTGAAACACGACTTTAGATAGAATAGAATAGAATAGAATTCTTTATTGGCCAAGTGTGATTGGACACACAAGGAATTTGTCTTTGGTGCA
>JANHFT010006707.1:329789-341615 GCA_032467955.1 Pseudoxenodon macrops | reverse complement strand
TTGTGTGTTTGTAAAGTGTAAAAGTTTTTTGTGTTCTGTCTGTGTAAAGTGTAAACTCACACCCACCTGGTCACCTGACCTCTAAGCAACGCCCACAAAATAAGCCACACCCACAGAACCGGCAGGGAAAATGTTTAGATTTCACCCCTGGGCAGCGGGGTTGGACTAGAAAACCTCCAAGGTCCCTTCCAGCCCTTTCATTCTAAGTTGTGATTACCCCTTCAAATTGGAAGCAGAAGATCTATACTTATATAATCCTAGCACTGCCAAAAGGCCTGAAGGTATCTTCCGTGGGACTTCCTAGACTCCCTCTTCCATTTGACTTTTTAACATTTCTTACGTATTTTAATTAAAGTTAACGAAAAGGGGGCACGATGCAAAGCAAAGCAATTACCCTCCAGCATAATCAGTATTTCCAAGAGCGCCACTGGGTCTTAAAACGGGTCTCAGATGTCTTTTATAAAATAAACATGGGGAATGTCTGGAGAGTAGGTCTTGGATTTGCATGTTTTCACCTGCCTCCACCGAAGATAAGGGCATGACGGGTTAGAAAGGAGCATCTTGAGGATGCAGCAACTCAGGATGGGTACCATATAGCAGGTCAATCCATACTTTGCATCTTATTCAGTCTCCCATGCCCATTTTGAAATGGCCAAGCAGCCATTTGTTGGGAGTGTCTGTGACAGGGGTCAGCAATCTGCAGCTCTGGAGCCAAATGTGGCTCTTTCACCCCTCTGCTGCGACTCCCTCTTGCTGGTCGGCACTACAATTTTGAGAGGAGCTTCCGGGTTTTTTTTTGGGTGGGGTGTGTGGAGGAAGCATGATGTACCAGGAGGTGACTCTATGGCAGGGGGCAGGTTTTCCGGTCAGCTCCACAATTGATAGGGCTGTTGGTTAGGACTGGTAGAGGAAAAAGGATGCCGCGCTAAGAGGAGACTCTATGGTGGGGGAACCGGACTTCTGATCAGCTCCAGAATTGAATGGGGGCTTCTGGTTAGGAACGTTGTGGCTCTTTGGATGTTTAAGGTTGCCGATCCCTGGTCTAGATTCAACTCACATACTGAACCACACTGGCTAGACCGAAATGTGGTTGGCTAGTTTCTGTTTTGTGTCAATAGAACCTGGAAATTCTTCTGTGTGCTTAGAAACTAAGTAAGGCCAGGTCTGGCTAACACTTGGATGCGGGAAATCACTGGAAAATCCCAGGGTTATAGACTAGACAGGGAAGTTGAAAAACATCCCGGAAGAAGGCAATGGTCCACCACCTCTGCACTGAAATGAAGAAATCTGCATGATTGTTGTCCACAGGATGAATCTAAACAGCAAAATGGTGCCCATCTTCTGGATGCAATTGATTGTATCAATGAAATCACTGGAATCCATGGAGCTAAACTCAATTGAAAGGTATTTCTACTTCTAAATGCTGAGCACAATACAATAAATAGAATACGGATAAATAGAATAAAGAAAGCCATGGAAATTCTGTTTCCTCTCACCACAGTTATAGCTACCATATCACTGTTCTGCCTGCTGCCATCTTTGACCACTGAAACAAACCAAAACATTGCTCGCTTCTGCCCTAAATAGTGGATTAAAGTTTATGATTGACTTTTAGTGAATGGCCTGAATTTCTTATTGGTTGCTTATCTTTTCTGTAGCATCCTTCTATGGAAGTCCGTATCACAAAACTCCCACACTGGTTCAGAACTTAAGAAATTATAAAGAATAGGTTGAGAAAATGCTTTATAAGACAAGAGGGATTTTAAAAGCTATTTTTTATAATATGGCTGCTCTCTTTAAAACATACTCCATGTCATACCCTTTTTTCTATTGATAACCCTTCCCCAAATTTTACTTTTTTAAGGAGTATAAGTAGTCTAGGGCTTTTTTGCTCCTTCATACATCCTTTTTCCTCTATTTTGTATATTTTTTAACCTTCACCTTGTAACCTAGTAATCTATGTCTCAATTATGCTTAACCAAAACCATAGAATGAGTTTAGTAAGTTCTCACAATGTGATATGTGCATCTCTTTTACTCTTTTTGACTTCTCTTCTGGGCAGCTGACAAATATTTAAACATGACTGGAAACAGAATTAGTACATAACTTTCACTGCAATTGGATATCACCATTTTCCTCCTCTGCTTATACACTGCTCACCCCACCCCAAATTAGCAACATGAATAAGAATTACTGTTTGTAGAATCTAATGTAAATCTGTAAGTTGTGAAATATGTTACTATAAAGTCTGTGTTGAATATCTGCTATCATTATGTTGCCAAATGATAGTTTTCAACATCCCTAGAAAGTTTGACTTTTGGTGAATATGGAAAATTGAAGTTCAACAATATCTGGAATGCACCCCATCTCTATTGTTGAGATATCAAATGCCCTCTTTCAATAGCAATTTAAGACAGAAATGCACATTATTCCCTTATCCAAAAGGAGCCTGAAGATCAAATGATATCAGATGATCAATTAGTTCTAGGATATAGAATAACAGTCTTGGAAGGGACCTTGGAGGTCTTCTAGTTCAACCCCCTGCCTAGGCAGGAAACCCTACACCACTTCAGATAAATGGTTATCTAACATCTTCTTAAACACTTCCAGTATTGGAGCATTCACAACTTCTGGAGGCAAGTTGTTTCACTGATTAATTGTTCTGTCAGGAAATTTCTCTTCAGCTTGCCCTCCTTTCTGAACCTGAGGGTCATTTATTGTATTTTATTTTGTCTTAACTTGGTTGGGGAAATACATTTATAACTTTCTTCAACCTAAGCACCATTCACATGACTGGACTCCACTTCCCAGGACTACCCCAACCAGCAAAGCCATGGCTAAGAATTCTGGGAGCTGAAGTCCACCCATTCAAAGGATTTCCATGTTGGGTAAAGCTGTTTCCCTGCTTCAAAAAGTTGATGACAAATTTCAAACTGTGTTCAGTTTGCTGAGCAGAATGTCAGCCCTCAAAAGCAAGAGAGTAAATCACCCAAAGGCTATTCTTTGAAAGGTTCTTGCCAAAGGGAGCCATTTTGTTAAATGTCCTGCGGAGGGTAATAACCGTCCCTCCCATCACATACATTCAGCAAGTTCCACGCCCAGCTCGTCCAAGTCTTCTGAGGGGGATTCATAAACAATGTGTGTTGGTTTAATCTATTTTTCACAGGGGGTGCTTGAGAGCAAGAAAATTAGAACCAGGTAGAAAGGAATATTATTACTGACTCTGAGTGTGCTTTGGTTACATGAGGACTGGATTAAGGTAACATCTGGTCTGTATTTCTTGAACTATTTCCCTTTTATCACAAGAAAAGATCGGCAACCCATCCCACAACTGCTCTTAATTTAGGCCGAAATATTACTGATGAAACATTGTACAACATGCTGTTATCTATTAAAACAATTTCCCTGAAGAAAAACTTGATACTTTTATATTTTCCAGAAAAGCCAATCACACACCGCTAACTGGAGCTTGCAGTAATAACAGACTCTTACAATCCCACACTCCTTCCAAATGTTGCACGACACCGCATGAAGGACAAGCAGGATGAAGAACATCACCAATTGAGAGGAACTCATGGGTTCTTTCTTCTCCCCTGAAACTTGGCTTGCAAGTCAAGTGGGGGGATGAAACAGCTGACTGGCTACCCCAAAATAAACCCATCCCCAAATATGCTGGCCTTCTGGAAGGCATTGAAGATCTGTGGAGAGCACGTATGAGTTTTGGGTTATGTTCTTTGAGACCTTTCGATTTTATGCTCTTGGAAATGTTTTTAGGATGCCTCACTGGGTTTGAACAGGTTGCTGTCGCAGTTGTTTTTATTTTAGTCTTCACTGCCCAGTGTTACACTGGTTGCGATAGGAGGCCATGTACTTTTGTTTAACATATAAATAATAAACCCTCTCTTGCTCGCTTTGATAAGAACATATGGGGAAATGTATTTGTAGCTCCCTCTTAGGGAAACTGAGCTATCTTTCAATTTAACCGTTCACTTGACTATTTGAGAGCATGTAGCCCTCCCTAAAGATATTGTTGAGTATCCCTCATTGGTTAAGAGCAGTAGGTCTGCTGAGAATGCCATAACTGCTTTAAGTAATTAACAGACGAATTAATTAATTGTAGTTAATTGACTTGGAGGAAGATGTGAGATTGCAGAGGGAAGCCCCTGTTACCTTTTTTAATTCTTATCATGTCACCCAATTTGGGTGGTAAAATTCACCTGTAACATTGATACTTGCATATTCTGAATTGTGTGTTTAGGTGTAAAATAGAGAAGCCACAAATAGAATATGGGGCCGTCGGCATCCAAAATGGGTAGTCAAAGCTACACTCTACCTTACAATAATTTCACTAGATCTACTATATTTAATACTTCTGCAGATGAACTCACAACTTTAAAACCTGGCCTGACTGAACTTAACTCAACATGCCATTTTATCCTCACAACAATTGTACAAGGTTGCTTCTGTAATTACAAGTAAATCATTCTTTTACCAGGTTTAAATGAGATATCGTGTCTCTTTTCTATAAAATTATCTCTTTTTAGAATTTAGCAGTGTGGCTTACAACCTGTGGAAAATGTGATTGGCAGGGAAATGTGCATAAAATTAAAATATTAAGGACAAATATACTAGGGCTGTGCAAAAATTCAATTTTCAAAAATGTAGTAAAGGGGAACGCTTATAGTAAATATCCACAATTTTTTAAGGTAGCTACATATTTTCCCAGGATCTCACAGCAATGATGGAGGGTACCTGTATTATTCCAGGAAAGATGCAGAAACAGTTGTAGGCAACTGTTGGGTTCATGATCCACAACCTCTGAAGTATTTATTTGAAATCAATTATGAAGTGCTGTGTAGTCCACAGTACACACAAAATGTATTTTTTTCTTGTTTATTAATGTTATTTTAAATATGATTATTTTCTTCTGGAATTTAATGAGTTATTCACAGATCTATGAAATGTTTCTAGATTATCTTCCCTCAACAAAATAATATGTTATTTATCTTTACACTATTTATGTTGTTTGTATTTTTTGTCATGGATTGCAACAGTGAGGCTAAAACCAATTTCATTGTATACATGATGTACAATGACAATAAAGGCTATACTATACTAATACAGTGGAACCTCAGTTCACCAGCACCTCAGACCACGACCAAATCGGATTCCAAACAAAAAATCCACTAAATGTTTGACTCTGTTCACGAACATATCTTTGGTTGATGATCAAACACAGTCGCGGCCTTGCCGCGCCATTTTTTTGTGTGCGCACATGCACAGTCAGTCTTGCTTCCGTTCACGACCAAATTGGGTGTCGACCGAAGTCCTGGAACGCATTACGGTTGTGAACGGAAGGTTCCACTGTATTTCTATTTCAAAATCGCAAAGTTTTTCTTGTTTTTTTCCTCTCTATTGGCTGCAAGCAAATGATATAGCCAAATGTTACGGCAAATTCTTGCTCATTTGGCCATATGTGTATTTAATTCCTCACTACTTTGTCTAAATGGTAAAATGCAATGGAAAATGGGGAAAACGGATGTTTGGAATGACAAGAGGCCATAGGAATTTGTGTGCTGGTTACCCTTTTCTTTCCCTTCTCTCACCCCATTCCCCTCCCAAGTCACTAGTTTACCATCTGTGGAAAGGAATGAAAGGTTCAGAAGTAAAATCAAAACAGAAAATGGGAGTATTTATTTGCTGCTCTCCTTGAGATGTTTTCTGGTAATTAAATCACTTGAAAAAAGATTACTACACTTGTACAAAAGTTAAATTTAAAAAAAAGATTCACTCCATGCATTTGTTGTTTATCCAAAAGATGGAACAATTGCCATCATCATTTATTTTATTATTATTTTTAATTTCATGTATTATATAATAGATATAAGTATAAACATACATGAATACATGAAATGGATATGAATAAAAGGGAACATTAGGACAGGGACGCTTATGCACACCCCTTACAGACCTCTTAGGAATGGGGTAAGGTCGACAGTAGACAGTCTAAGGTTAAAATTTGGGGGGGTATGGGGAAGAAACCAGAGTCAGGTAGTGCATTCCAGGTATTGATCACTCTGTTACTGAAGTCGTATTTTCTGAAATCAAGTTTGGAACGGTTTACCTTAAGTCTGTATCTATTGTGTGCTTGTATATTGTTGAAGCTGAAGTAGTCATTGACAGGAAGGACATTGTAGCAGATGATTTTATGTACTACGCTTAGGTAGGATTGAAGACAGCGAAGTTCTAAGTTGTCTAAGCCCAAAATTTTAAGTCTGGTGGCATAAGGTATTCTATTGCGAGTAGAGGAGTGGAGGACTCTTCTCGTGAAATATCTCTGGACTCGTTTGATTGTATTAATGTCTAATATGCAGTGCGGATTCCAGACAGATGTGCTGTATTCAAGAATTGGTTTAGCAAAAGCCTTTTTTTTTCCCCTTCAGATCAGATATCAAAAAGAGGACCATTCTGTTCCTGGATTGCCTTTTTGCTCTATTTTCATTTCAAGCATGGAAAAAGGCATATCTTTTTCAGTGGAAAGAGGAATCCAAAAATCCAAAATGGTAATCGATGAAAGAAAGAAAGCTTCCTCAATTTTAGAGGTGTCCAATTGGCATTTTTATGTGGTGACACCAGGATGCAAGTAACATGACTTCCTGTCGCTTGTTCTCCCCCATCCCCCACAACTTCAAAGCACATCAAATGTCCTGAGGCAATTCCTGAGACAGTTTCTTCCATTCTTGTCTGAATGACAGGGAGGGCTTCAACCAGCCCAATGGGAGGGATTGGTCCATGAACCAATGTTTAGGCTGGTTTAATAAATTAAACATTTTTAGGGGGAAACCCTTATAACACATGGAATTCAACGTCACGGCTGTTTTCCTCTACTCTTCAGAATATCAACATGATCATTCACTAGCATCTCAGATCTTCACTGGAATACTTGCAAATAATATTGGTGTTAATAATTGGCACATAATTTCATGTTATCTGAAAATCTGGTCACTTTGGTGATTTTTTTTTTCGTTTGTCAAAAGAACAAGCAGCAATAGAAATCCTGCAGGAATCCCACTTTTTCCAATCTTCTATTGTTGTGAGAACTGTCCGTTCTTTTCTATCATTGTCTACACAGTAAATTCTTTACTATTTATACCCATTATGGCATTTTCTTTCAAATTCCATAGCTCTTATATTTTCCAGGAAGTTCTTAATGAGGAACTTGGTCAAATGCCTTTGTAAAGCTTTTGTCATTTATCATCTTAGTACACATACTCCTTGACACCCACTCTCCCACACACAAAGAATACCAAAAGAAAGCAGAGTTTATCCTAATAAAAATTTGCTAGTTCTCATTTGGTAAAGTTTTTCCTTCTATATGCTTGATCATTTAAAACTGTTTTTTGCTAGTTCATCCAAACTATACTCTCCATTTTAATTCTGATAACTCTGGAACAGCAACATAAAGAAGAATTTGTTTTTAATATATGCTTAAATAAAGATGCAATTAACCATAGACATTTTTAGTCTGCCCTCATGTTGAGTAGATCTGTAAAATATTGGTATATATTTCTCTATATGCTTTATGTTTTATGATGAAAGTAGTTCATAATAATTAAGATAAGCAATGAATCTCAAGACCAGAAGATATTAAAATAACAGTCAGAGAACCATAAAATTAACAATTATTAAGAATAATTTTTCTGAAACGAATATTTCTACCATGTGTCAATGTGGAACTCCTGCTGAAAGCATTGGCATCAGATCTAGAAAACACCAGGCTGGGGAAGACCAATTTTTATTCTATGCTTTCTGCACTACTATTGTTATGGAAGACATACTCAGGCATTTGTGCCCATCACACTGGTTGTTGTTTTTTCCTGAGCCAAGAAATTGTAAGGATTTGTTGTCCAAAAGTGTTTTTTTTTCCAGAAGGCAACTGGTCATTGCTTTTACCTTGAAGACATTTTGCTTCTCATCCAAGAAGCTTCTTCAACTCTGACCAATGAGAAGTGAAATGTCTTCAAGGAAAAAATAAAGTCCAACTGTCTTTTGGGGAAAAAGCACTTTTGGGACAGCCATGACTTGGATGACTGTGAATCTCCATAGACATGTAAGATTTGTTCTACTTCTACCTGGGGGAAAAAAGAGAGAGTTGGTTGTCATTATTATTTGCATGCATACACTTTCAGTATCAATATAAAAACCAGAGGTTCATGTCATATGAAATGAAACATAGACATTCCACATTTTTAATAAGAAACACAGGGACTAGGAATTTTGATAGCCATGATGAGTACCACAACTGTTTTGTAATAACTTAAGTGATCCAAATGAGTTTTGTGGTTTATGCATTGAAACACAAGCAGGTCCTATTTTCCCCACATGCCATCTTTGAAATTATTTGTTTTTAGGGGCATTTCTTGAATAAAAATCAAGCTAAAGATATATCTTCCCCCCCCCCTCCCCATCTTCTTTTTCCTAACAATTTGACCTACTAAGCAGGAACTGAGATCATTGTGCAGAAGTCATACTGAGGTACACATTCATAAAGCATGATTGATTCAACAGATCTAACTTATCTTCCTCGCTACTTCGCCTCTTATGTGCCAACAGATGTTTTCTCTCTCTTCCTCCCCCTCTCAAATATTTGTAATTCCATAGATTTCTTGAAGCCATTGGCTTCATAATCAGAGAAACCTCTGGAAAATTAGATACATCATTAGTTTTGAATGTATCTACATGGCCAGCCAGTATCCAGAATTGTTTACTGCTAAAATGATTGTGTGATGGTCATAATATGCATGTACTTGGACCCTAAGAGACTAGGGGTGGAATTTGTTGCGTTTTAAAGTCATAACGATGTCTCAGAAGCATGACTGAGGAACGGTGCAATATTATTGGCTGACAGAGATCAGCGCCTTGGCAGGAGAAACGCAGCCTCCCAATTGGCCAGCCTATCTGACAGCGGACTATATAAAGAGCTATCAGACAAGAAGCCCCACTAAGTCCCTGAATTGCCTCACGTTATTGTTAGCTGTTATGTTAGAAATAAATGGTTGTTGTTGCAGAAACGACCGTCTTGCCTCATTCATTGCCACCCAGGCTGAGAATTTAATACTGGCAATGAAGGTGAGAATTTAATAGAATTCACCAAGGGAAACACAAGTTCTAACAGTTAGATATCAGGCTCAATTTTTTCACAACTTGTTTCATCTCAACATGTTCTAAGTGAAAACTCACAACAACAGCTCCCAATTTGTATACCAAGATGCTCTAAGTGGCAAGCCTAATGATTTTTCTGGATCATTATTTATTCATCTATATACTGTTTCCCTAGGCCCAATTTACATAGCCACCGAGAAGGAGAAAGTACAAGTGAAGTGGTGAAGTGAGGTAAATTTAGCTGACACTTCCCCAACATGATGCTCTCTAATATTTCCAAATTTCATCCAATGTTTCCAAATAGAACTAAGTAGTCTGATGGAGTATTCCAAGAATTATGGTTTACTATGTCGGAGGAGTAGCAAGTACAATGAAGTTAATACAGACTCTGAATTTGTTCGCCCTAGGAGGGAACCTCTTGTATCTTCAGTTCTGAAGCATAAAAATACATTAATTCATTTTCTTTCCACATTCATATAGCCACTGTTTCATAATGTTCACATTTCAACTACATTAGAACAAAAGAAATAAAACAAAACAAACAATATGTTTGCCAACCTTCTTTAAATGAACTGTTCTGAGCTAGCAAATGTTACATTTTTAGCTTCCTTCAATCTTAGCATTATCATGTTTATAGGGGAAAAAATTGATTGTTTCTTTATTGATCTGGGAATAAACACCATATTGTTGTAGAAAACCATAATCAGAATATCTTAAAGTGATATTATGTAGCTCTATAATCATGGGTGTGCCCAGCTAATATCCTTAAAAGATTCTTGTGTAGATTAATTTATTTGACCAGTCATTCAATATTTTCTGGATAGTGACTGGGAGTCTGTTCTAATCAGACTTCCTAAATTCTGTTAAGGTTGCCTTACAATCAAGTAATATTATTTCATCAAGTTGTGTTTCATATCTGTTCTCCCTGGGAAGGTTAACATGAATCTTGCAAGTGGAATAATACAAATCTCCTGGTACCTCTTTTATAAGCAAGAGAAGTTAGGGATATATATATACATATAATATAACCTTGAAGTTTTGGAAGTAGGTCTGTCACCAAGGAAACAATTAGATAAATGAAATATAAGACCAGGTTAAGAAAGTAATTTAAGAAAATATCTTGGACACTCCTCCTAAAGATAAGAAGGAGAGAAGGAAGCACACGCAGACTTGCAAGGTTCTATTACTGTAGCTGTTCTAATAAAGGTAGCTTAAATCTGAATGGTGTCTGCTTCTAGGGTTGACAGCAGTGGTGAAATCCATTTTTTTTACTACCGGTTCTGTAGGTGTGGCTTGGTGGGCGGTGGCAGGGGAAGGATACTGCAAAATCCCCATTCCGTCCCCACTCTGGGACCAGCCAGAGGTGATATTTGCCGGTTCTCTGAACTACTCAAAATGTCTGCTACCAGTTCTCCGAACTACTCAAAATTTCCACTACCAGTTCCCCAGAACCTGTCAGAACCTGCTGGATTTCACCCCTGGTTGACAGAAGCAACTAATCTGGATTCCCTTCAGTGAGACCAGACTGTGAGACTGATATTACATTAACTGCTTTGTAGATCATATGTGGTGGGACTGGACCACTGGTCCAGTGGGAATAAGATCACCTGTTCCTACCAGATTTCTCATCTATCTCTTATACCATGAATCATGGTATACTTTTGGAAAAAATCTTCAGATTTGGGGTGGAAGGCATAGTTCTCCAATCCTTCCTGAACAAGCAGCTTTAGGGGTAAGGGATATAGATGAAGCCCTGGGGTTCTCACTTGTGGGCCGTCCTATTCTTTGTCTAATAGCTACTGAAGCCACTGAGATCTGTCATCTGTTGGCACCAGGTGAGATATCATCAATATGCTGATGTGTATTTCATTTATTTATTTATATTGCACATTTCTGAGCTGCCCATCTCCCTCTAAGAGGCCCTCTGCAGCTGTTACCAGAGTTCAGATGTTACTGCCACGAACCAAACAGCAGTGTTGTTTGCAAGTTTCAGCACATGTGGTAAGAAAGAGATCCCGCATTGACAGAACCAGAAGTTTAGAGGCCGCAGCCTTGGTCCTTTACATTTCCCATCACTGGTTTATGAACAGAGACTACAGGTTTGTATTCACCTTTATATGATCCAAAAGCTAATCCGAGAGTCACTTTGTGGTAGTGGTTAAAGTGCTGGCCTAGAAACAAGGAGTTCTAGGCTTTCCTTAGGCATGAAAAATACCTGGGTGACTTTGGGTCAATCACTCTCTTTCAGCCCAATCCGCTTCACAGGTTGTTATTGGAAGGAGGGGATGAAATAAGTTAGAAGTAATAGATAGGTTTGCCATCTTGCGATGACCAAATTTAAAAAGTGAGGTAAAATAATAATGGCTGCAATTTCCCAGTGGTTATTACTACACTGAGGGCCATACCAAAAATTGTTGGGCAACAACTAGAAGATATGCACAATTACAGGTATTACAAAAGGCCACACTGCTTAGATCCACCCATATAGCATCCTGATACATTACAATATTCTAGGTTCTTGGGAAGAACTCAATGCACATGAAAGCCAACACCTGCTAAAGAACTGGCAGCTGTGATGTCACATTACTCGAAGAAGAAGAAGAAGAAGAAGAAGAAGAAGAAGAAGAAGAAGAAGAAGAAGAAGAAGAAGAAGAAGAAGAAGAA
>JANHFT010006707.1:278740-294444 GCA_032467955.1 Pseudoxenodon macrops | reverse complement strand
TTTCATCTTCAGGATCTGGCCTTCGAAAGAGCAGTCAGGGTTGATCTCCTCTAGGACCAACTGGTTTAATCACCTTGCAGTCCAAGGTACTCACAGGAGTCTTCTCCAGCACCATAGTTTAAAGGCCTCAATTCTTTGGCGCTCAGCCTTTCTTATGGTCCAACTTTCACAGCCATACATTGCAGAGATGGGTTCCTACCAGTTCTAACCCTGTTCTTTAGAAACGGTAATAACTTGGCGATGATGTCACAGAGCCGTTTCCTTCTGTGTCTCCATGGGCACCGCCATTTTATATTTTGGTTCTGCGCATACGCAAAAGCTATTTTTTTATTGCTGCACACGCGCAAGGCACAACCCTGAGCAGACTGGCAGCAAAACGATCCACAACCCACCCATGATACATTGCAACTAGGAAAATCATATAGTAATTTAAAATTTAACTCTTTAGATATTGGTACTCTCTAGCATCACTCATCACCAACATTAAGTGCAGCTACTGGTATTTAAAATTCAGCAAGAGGCAAGACTATAGATTTACCTTTATTTAAATGGTGCAGTTTTATAATTTGCAATTTTTGTATATTCTTTTTTTAAATGTAAGTATTTTAAGATTTTTTTTCTGAAAGGGACATTTTTTTAACACTAGTTTTAATCCAATAATCTGAGTACCCATATACTCAGTAAATATTGCTGTCTTTCTTGAAACCTCTTGTATTTGCTAACAGAATGAAATAACAAAATATCAGATTTCACAACAAAGCATAATTTCTACTGCTAAAATTAGGCAGGCTTAAATCTGAGATCTATTTGCCTAGCACAATATACTTATTACAACTAATGGCAAAGTTAGTTAGAAAAGTTTGTAAATTACACTTTTCTAACTAGTTTTGCAATACATTCCATCAATATCATAAATATGTATGGATTCAGATTATATTTAACACTTTAGCAAATATGCAAATATGTTGCCTTTTTTATAGATGAATTAAAAAGTCATGGGGTGCTCGATGTATTTGTACTCTGTACCAAAGGAGAACTCACAAAGTACCGTGTCCCACACCTCATGGAAACATACCAGAATTATGGGATCACTGTGCATCATCATCCTATTCCTGATGGAGGTACACCAGATGCTGCCAGATGCTGTGTTATTCTAAATGAACTGAGGAACTGCCTTGAAAGTAAACGAAAAGCCACAATACAGTTGAGTTCTGATATTCTAGTCACTTGTCTCCTTTGAATAAATGAAAGGGATTCAATCAGTAAATGTTCATATGCCACCTGTGCCAAAATTTGACTTCTATTTGCTACGGTCAGCTTCTGCTGTATCATTCCAAAATAGAGATCAGGGATACATAATTTTTTTCTGCTTTCTAAGAGACTTCAAGGTTGCATTGAAGAGTAGAATGACTAGTCTCCTGTTCAGACTCCTTTGACAATTTCACTACCATAAAAAATACTATAGAATATATAATCACAGTTTAGTGTGAGAAAGCTGTTAAGCATCAATATCAATAGTCCTAGGGGGAAAAAGCATTGTTTTTAAGTTATACCTTGGAATAATAGGTCCACCTGAAAACCTCTATATATGAAGAAATGTTATTCACAGCATATTTTAAACAGCTATCTTGGTTATGGAGTTTGGCATGTTTACAGGTATTGCAATATATTCATTTTTTAAATTTCTTTCAGTTGTTATGGAGGACTTGGCCGATCCTGTCTCAGTAAGTGAAGTGCTTTATTTAAAAAATTACAAAGTATTGCTTTTTTTTAATATTACTGGTAATATTCCGCAACATGAATCAGCCAATCACAGAACTTTTTTCTTCATGCCAGGCAAAATATTCTCTTGAATACACAAAGACTTACTCAAATACCAAAGCTCTCTTTAATATCTCACAGCCAACAGTAGGTTCATATTGACTTTTTAAGTTTGAAGGAGATAAATAGTTTTCTATAAACTGCAAGAACTACCCTTTTTTAAATAAAGCTGGTCATGAGAACCTAGAATACAAGATGCATGGTTACATACAAACTGAAAAAAGAAAAGTAAATGGATACTATCTGTGTCATTTCACAGATTCTTTGATATAATGCTCTACTCAGCCAATTGTGTGAAGGTTTTGGCAAGCCTAAAAGATTCCATGTATTGCAGCAAATATTTCAAGAGTGAAGCTGAAGCCCTACCATGATAACCATGAGGAATAATGTGACAGCAGACACTTCCCTTAGTGCTTTGGAACCACCTGACTTTTTTTTTATAATCATGTAAAAGCATTTCACAGGAAGGTGACATGTCATAAAGCAAGTGCCAGCATCTCACATCATGGTTTCCAAGAATCTGAGTGTGCTGTAAAATAGGAAAAATATTAAGTATGTTATTTCTATGCTGACCTCTACCCTTGATCTCTCTAGTGGTCTAGCAAATCTCCATTTTACAGCCGTTACCGTATTTTCAATAACACATAATCAAGGAAAGAAATGCAAGTAATTTTCCCCGCAATCCTACACACAAGTGTACCTGCCAGGTAAGGTAGTAAAAAAATAATCAAGATGGTCACAGCTGTCTTTTAGGATTGGGCTTGAATTGCATGATTATGATTGCTATCTTCGTTTTTGTTTTGACCATATCATCCTGCTTACATAGAAGCTGCGCTCTGAATCCAGCTGGCCCGACTTCTATGATAAATCCCTATTAAAACTCTAAAATACAAGGAATTTGAATTCTTATTTCAGGCTCAAGTGTTCCTGCAATTAATAGACCTAATTGCATAAATGCTGTCACTGATGTTTTCCAAATTAGCTGGCATGTGAGAAGCTGAGAATTCATGAATAAGCATAGGAATCTTAAAAGTTCTGTTAGCTTGTTTACCTTGAAAACAGGTTGTTCCTCCTTAACTAAAAATGTCTTGTTCATTTAGGTTATCCTATGGTTTTTTTTACAGTAGCGGCTTGCCTTCTGCTCCAGATATCTGACACCGTAACTCCGCAGCAGGCAATAGACTGCATGAGGGAGTTGAGAGGTTCAGGTGCAATACAAACTTTAAAGGTTAGACCTGCCGAGGAGGAAATAGAGCTTAAAAGATGCTTAACCTATTTGTTTACTCTATTTCTGTACCCGTCCATATTTCCCAAAACTCTCTAGGATACTCGACTGTACACATTTTACTTGGTACTAAAAGTCTTTTCTGAATTAAATGCAGCCTATTTGCCCTCAGGCCATTAGACCACATCCATGGCTGCTGCTGGTTCCCCCTTGATATTGTTAAAACCATTTTTTTTAATACATTTATTTATTTAAGCTTTATTTAGCATATGACATTCAATGTCATTGAAATCTACAAGTGCTACACACAGTGCAGTCCTGACAGCCTAGATTGCTAGTTCATTCTGTTTGGCGCTTTTATATCTATACATGGAGTATCCCTGGAGTGGACCAGCTTTATACCAGCTAACCAGCAGTGCTCAGGTTTGTTGGTTTTTCCAGGCTCTGCCAGTCTCGTCTCACGTCCGGCCAGATCTAGCATCAGCTTCTGTTCTCCTGCCCATATGAACGCAGCTAGGTATTTCCCGCCGAAGTGGTCCATTGAAACATTAATACCTTGCCCTGCGTTCATTTTTTCCTCTCCATAGCCCTGCCCTTATTGTTTAACAAATTGTGTAAATTACATTGCTTCTTTCTCATTAGGCTGCTTTTAAGCTAAATACTTACCTAAAAAATATTAAGCTTTCCTTGTTTTGTATAGCTGGGCTTGCACAACACATGTTCATCCATGTTGAAATGGATTGAAGAGTTTACAAATCAGCAGGTTATGGGAATCGGAGTATCATCTTAATGGTGGAACTGGCACCTCTTCTGGGTAACTGCTTGTCCTATATATAAGAACCACATCCTCCTTATTGAGTATAGAGAAAGAGCTGAAAGAGAACCTTGGGGCAGTAGAGTAAGGTTTCTTTCCTAATTTAACTCTGCTTATTTGGGCTATTATATTTTGTCATTCTTGATGTTTCTAACCTCTTTTTATTGTTATAAACTTTTTTTTTAATTATTTACAGCCAAAAGACTCTACTTGAAGCTGTTTTGGAGTAGAGCAATATAGATATACTAATAAAAAATAAATATCGCTTGTTTAGATACAGCAGGTTACAGTAAAGGTAGTCCTCAATTTGCAACTAGTTGCTTAGCAACTGTCTGAAGTTACGATGGATCACCCCAGGGCTACTTATGACTTAGATTTGAAGTTCCAACAGCTGCCTCAACATTCACATGATACATTTTGAGCAGTCAGCAACAGGTCTGCAGTTATGGCCATTTGCTAAGTTTTCTTAACGATCACTATAAAATTGAGTAGCCCCACATGACATACCTAAAACATTCTATGAAATTAGTTTGTACGTATTTGCTGAGTCTCCTTGCTTTAAGTGGTGCATGTTAGGATTAAGTACTGTGAAGTATTTTTCCCCCTCAGAGACAGAGTTTTCTATTGAAGATTGATGAAATCAATTCAGGGGAGGTAAAGAGAATCCAGGGGCTAACCTCTGCAGCCAGTTCAGCTATTAATGGAAAATATTGTAGAAGCCTGTCCTCTTATATGAACAAATAGTCTATACCTTCAGGGGAGAGTCGAGTTTCTTTGGTAGAGTTGGAGAATGGGGATCCATTCTATGTTCCTTTTCTGTGATTCTCCACTCATTCCAACCCATGTCATTAGAAAAAGTTAAGTTGTCCTAATGTTGAAGTCCAATCATTCTGAAGCATCCTTTTTTCTTTACAGCAATACAACTACCTCCATGATTTTCAGGAGACCTTGGCTGCCTATTTGGCAACAGAAAGTGACCGACCAAGATCAGTATCCCGATAAAATATCAAGTTTGAAAAACATTGCATTGTTTTTACTGTGTACACATAGTGGAAAATAGTTTTATTAACTGCCTGCCATTTACCACCTTGACGAGGGATATGTGACTATATAGCACAAGTCCCTGAATAAAGTTCCATCGTCTGCGGATTGTATTTTGACAGCGAATTATAACATGTAGCAGAATGCATAATAAATACTTTTAATCTTTTTACTTTATGTCCTTTTCAATTCCTGTTTAGGTTTCTCTGCTGTGATAGGGTGGTTTTTTGTTGTTGTTGTTGTACTCCTGTATCCAGTTTATGGGAAAGTCTCTATAGGAGAATCACATTAGTTTATATTACAGTAGTGCCAGGTTTTTGATGGAGTATATTGTAAGACACTGGCAATAGAAATGTTGTGAGTTGTGTTTCACATGTGTTCACCTTTCAATTGGTATGTCCCTGTTGTACACATGCCTATGGGAAACCAGATGTTTGTTCACAAGCTTGCCTGTTCCCTGAATAAGCAATTCATTTGTCTCCCTTAAATCAGAATAACTTGCATTTAGGTTTGTCACCAGTTTGTCATTTGGAAGATCACTCTATCATTACTACAACTACAGTACCAGCCAACCAGGATGTTTTCAGGACTAGGAATCCAACCTGCTACTTAGGAAGTGGGGGGAAATCTACTCCATAAACAAAACCTACAAGGAGCATGTTGTTGTATTGCTCTTTGCATAAAGAAAAAGGTAGGACAAAAATACTGCCTCCCTTGTGTTTGGCACAAATTTGAAACATATTCTGTAATAGCAGCCAATTCAAATTCAATTTTTTTATAAGATTGTAGTAAGTCTGCCCCTTGAGGCAACACAGTTGTCCACTTACAGTATTCATTAAATCTATATCCACAATCATAAGTGACTCCTGGCAGCCTACATGGTAGAATATAGCAAAAAAATAATTAAAATATCCATGTCATGTTAAACATTCATGGTATGGATAGAATGAAATAAAAACAAACCTCCAACTAAAAAAGTTGCAATAAATAACGCTGCAGTACATAAACTTCGAAGGAAGCTCTCCGAAATAATTTTAAATTTTTTAGGTCAACAAGGAGGCAAACAGCCTAATTTCTGTTGGAAGGCTATTCCAAAACACTTAACACCATCAGGAAGAAGCAATTCTTTCAAGCTTGAGCCTCCATCATTCAGGAACTGGTTGGAACAGATAATCCTCTATATACCAAGAAAAATGGCTTTATAGGTCAACTCCCACTCCAGCATCTTAAATTGTAACCCACAATGCATATGCACTGTTATATCACAGTAATGTTAATATACAAGGATTATTTGTTCCTAGCCCAAGAACAGGTGAGTGGGCCCCTGTATTCTAAACCAGCTGTCATTTCCAAGTGGTTTTCAAGGGCAGCCCAGGTAAAACATATTGCATCAATCTAATCAGGTGATGAAGGCATGAATTGCTATACTTGAGTCCTCTCCAAAAGATAGTTATAATTACATATCAGTCGAAGGTGGGAAAGGCTCTTCCAGCCAGGTTCCACCCGCTGTTAAAGCAGAAGCAGAGTCCAGAAGGGCCCCCAAATTGTGAACATGTTCCTTCATAGATAGTGCTTGCCTATGCAGAGATACTGCTGTTGAGAGTTGTAAAACCAGTAGCTTCATATTCTATTTCAACCTGTTATTTTCCATACAGGTGCAAGGATACAGAATAGTAACATCTCAAAACTATACAACTATACAAGTGGCAATACAAAGTTACAGCTTGCTGTTGCCACATCCCAAACTGTCAGATGACTTCTCCCAGTGGTTCCATATAGCTGTTGAAGAGCATAGGAGAGGCATCCAACTCCTGTAGCATTACACATACTGGGATCATTGGACCTCCCTCTCTTTCTCCTCTCTCTATCTCTCTCTCCCTCCCCCCCTCTCTCTCTCCATCAGTTTGAATCTGCCCAAGGAGAAGAACCATTGCAAAACAATCCCCATAAATGAATACTCTGCTCATAAATGGTCCAATAAAATAATCCACTTCTAGGAAGTTTTGAAGTTGGTCCACTATCAGTATCTCAACCTTCACCCAAAGTGGAAATTGGATACCAAATAATTGGATCCAAGGATGTCCATTTCAGAAGGGAGCACACCACAGCTTCCTTCAAGTTTGGTAACCTGCCCTCTGCAAAAAAAAGCACTAACAATCTGAGACCCAAGAGGTTGCCTGTCTACCTGCCCCTTTTAACTGCCAGGATACTAGGCACAGAACCACCCAGGCAACACCCTAACCCACCTCATTGAGGGGTCAAAAGGAGATTTTAGCCAATTGAATCACTTCATCAGCAAAACCTGCTGCAATGATCAAATGGGGAACTTCTATATTGATCCCTTCATCAGGATGCTGATGAGAGTTCACTGATAAAGTAAGGGAGAAGTTGGTATGCTTTGCTTCACTTATTGCCATGATGCCTTCTTTTGCACATGCTTACATTCATGCAGAGATGATGTAAATGCAAAAAGCATTAGCATATGTGATTGGTGGGTCCACTGAGTCGTGGAGCATGTTGTACATATTCTTGTTCTCCAATGTTGAGATTTGGGATGCCTTTTTACCCATGCAGTGAATATCTCCGTCTTTGAAGACACACTGAATGAATGTTCCACAGTCAACAGATAAAAGAGCATGCAGAGAATACTCATAAGCACATATAAATTCAACAAACCAGTATCTTATTTTTTCAACAATCATTTTATCTTTGCTTTGGTTTGGCTGATGTACTCTGGCGTATAGTGCTACAAAGACATAATTGAATTTGGTAGTTTGATCTGTTTGCCATTCTTCTGTCCATTTCCTATTTCAAATATAAAAAGAGCTGTTTGGGTAAGCAAGTGAAGATGCAAGACTCACAATTACTCTTTCATTCTGTGGCTATGGGTTCTTAGAATACAAATATAATTTACATTTAGGATGTAAATGATGGCTGTCAGGCAGGGAAGAATTTTTTTATGCTTTCCAGAACAGGACACTTTTCCTTAAGATGTCCCTGCTCACTGCTAATTGCATTACTAATAAATGGCAGGTTTCATATATAATAAAAAAAGTGAAAGACTAACCCATCTAGCAAGAAAGTATACTTTAAAAGGGGCAGAGAAAATAGAATAGTAATAGAATTGCTCTATTACAAATGGGCTTTTTTTTCTGTAGAGTAAGCTCTGGAAAGTATACATTTTTCCCCATCTGCAAAAGGGATCCGCCAGTTTTACAACTTCATACTTAATAAACCGACAAACTGATGCATAGGAACAAACACATTCATTGCTTTAAAAAAGAATTTTAGCAGATTTTTGGTGAAATAAGCAAAAGAGGCCTTATCCAGCATGTGACTCATTATGCATTCTGTAATATAAGTTCCAATACCAAAGGTCATAATATGCATGACAATCCGTTATTTTTATTCTTAAAATGCTACAGGTCTCCCAAACAGGCAGCACAGTGGTGCAGCTAGCATTCAAGTTCATGTAAAAATTCAGTGCTACTATAAAAGAGAAAATATCAAAAACAGATACTTTTCCATGTGAACATATCACTAAGGATATCTCGCATATTTAAAGGAGTGATGTGGATAATTACAGAGGTTTTCCACAGCAACTTGCACATCTAGAAACTGCTGCATCGTACGAACATAATTTTTTTTACATCAAGCACTAGCCTAAATACTCTGATGTTGAAAATGGCGACGAGAAATGTGCACAGCTCTCATAACAGAATCTGGACACACGTGTGCTCCCTATCATTTTGGCAAACTCAACTCATTTTAAAGAAGTCAGCTTCACAGCTTTTCAAAAGGCTCAGAAATTTTCATGCACTGCTTCTAATTAAAAGTTCTCCAGAGTCTCTACTTTTTCACCCATTTTTATGAACCTAAATGAAAAAAAGCTCACTCGTTTGCACCTAAAAGAGGTCTTGTAATCTTGTAGCTCTCTTATTTTTAAACTGCAAAGGGAGGTTCCATCATGAATAGATTAAAATGCTTTCAACAGGGTGAATAAAATTCCGTCTAGTTTAATAATCTTTTTTCTCCCGAGATTATCCAAAGTGCTTTAAATTGGAAAGTACATGATCTAGAAATCTTTCAGAATGAAAACTTTATATATAGTTTGTTCCAAAGACCATGTTCTTGCTTACACATAGCATTTTCTTTTAGGACCATAGCAAAGTTTACCAATGTAAAACTCCCAGAAATCAACAGGCATTAAACAATCCATAGGAGAATTGTATCCGTGCTTGCTCAACAGCTAACCGCTTATGTCTGAAATGTTAATATTTAAACCTCTCTTGGAGATTTTTATTGTGTGACATGGCAAATAAATTTGCCAAACCCAATGGCATGTATAACTCAAAATGTATGCCTTGCATTCTCAAAATGATTTTTTTTATTAAATTGGTTTCAGATGTATGGCAGTTTGGGACAATTGCAGAGTTTTTTAAAAAAGAAATATGAAATAAAAATGAAAATATTTTTCCTAATATCCATCTAGTCTGGAAAACTAAAGCAAGGAATAGTAAGCTCGTGTTTCATGTTAATAATGAGCTCTACTTTTCCTAACATCCATTTAGCCTGGGAAATTAAAGCTCAGTGTTTCATGTTAACAGGAAAAGGTTGATCCATGCATATTACTGGAGAATATCCTAATAGTAAAAATAGAACTACAACTCTTCCTGCAGTTGTACTTATGTATTCATCTACGTGACACACAGAGGTTACCTAAGAGATAACATACAGAAAAGCATTCAGTGTTTTAGAAATGTTGATTACAATTGACAGGGGGAATGAAAGTCCATTATCCAAATAAGCCACAATAAAGTCCAGTAAACAAAAAGGGGGTGGGGGAATCCTCTCTTATGCTAAGGATAGTAATTTTCACATTTTTACTGAAGATAACAACTGATCCTTATGGAGGAGGGCAGGAATAAAACTGTCCAAAAGCCAGAGGCAGTTGTGTTACATTAATTTATACGTAATTCTTGCCACTTTTAAATATCCCAATTGAAAAAGTCTGTCCAGAGTATTAAAGGCTAGATGCTTTTGGACGGGAGAAAACAGTAGAAGAGGGAGGCCTTTTCCTTCTACTATTACTGTGATCATCAGATTCCATAGCTAAATCTTTATACCAGTTTCTTCTTCAAAGATAATCCTTTGCTTTATGGCTTTTCTGCATGCACTTTGCTGGAATCAAGTCTGCTGCACGTCATTCTTTAGGAGCTCACCAAAACATAAATCATGCTGTTGGAAAGAAAAGAATAAAAAAATTAAATATATATATATATATTTGGTTAAATGTTTGTTCTGTTTCATTGGAGGTGGATAACTTAGTAACCCACCTTTAAGCTTCACCATTGGCCTGACTAGGATTTATGGCCGGACATTTCTACTGGTATATCCCTCCTATTACAGAAACTTAAACCCAAACCGGACTCCCTTGTGTTAACAGTATGATAATAATTGCAGTTCACCAATTAAAAACCTCTGCCAAGAAAAGGTGACATGTTTTTCCTCTTCCAAGCTGATATTTAAGCTCCAGTGATTCACCAAAGTTAATTACTAGTTTCCACCATATCATACTTTTTTTATTTGCAGGATTTATTCTTAATAATATAGAAATCAACCAAGCAAATATCTTTTATACTAAAGAGGGGGCACATCTCCAGATTACAATAACACGATTGTTCATTATTTAATTCTGTTATTGGTGCTTCGTGTTATTCTGACATCAAATCCCAACTTATTATAAAATAATTTTAATTGTCTTTATATTTAAAATAACTATACAGTTTTACTTTTATTTTTGAAAGTGAAAACAGGTTTTGTCTAAAGTAAAGCATCTTCCTCAATAAAGCAGTTTAGTAAGCAACTTCTAAACAAATATTTTGCTCTTTAAAAGCCAGTGGGGAGGCTCTTGTTCCAAGATCAGGAATTCCAAAAGAATCAGGAATTCTATGTCCCTGTTATTCCTGAATCAACAATGTGGCACACAGTGAGTCACTATGGTATTATAGTTTAAGGGATTGGACTAGAACAGTGATGGCTAACTTTTTCAGTACCGAGTGCCGAAACTGGAGTGTGCGCATGCACCAGAGCGCCAGAACCTGGAAGAGAACAGCTGGCTGTACTGGACACCTGGTCCGGCATGCATGCGCACTAGCCAGCTGCTCTCTTTTGGGTTCTGGCACGCGCATGCGCACCAGCCAGATGGTCTTCAGATGAAGACCCACTGGCCGGCACGCATGTGCACGACAACCCGGAAGAGCAGCTACCGACGGCGCACATGTCCACAGGGAGGGCTCTGCGTGCCACCTCTGGCACGCGTGTCATATGTTCGCCATCGCGGAACTAGAATCTGAGACTCAGATCCATTTTCAATCTATGTTACAGGATTTCTGCTGTAGGGGAAAATGGGAGGAAACAATTAGATGTGCCGTCTTAAGTTGTTGAATTAAGAGCAGGGTATAATTCGAACCAGATGCTGCTGGGCATTAATCAACGTCCCTTCCCCCTTTCATTGTGTTTGTGCTTGCTTAGGGAAGCCACCATGCAACAAAACAAAGCTTTAGTCTCAAATTTAATATGTATTTCCAACAAGATCTCAGTTACTCATGGAATATAGAGCTTTCTTGGAAAATAATGTAGGTGACGGCAACTGATTATATAATGTATATTATGGTATGCAAATGATTCTTGTCTAGCCTCACCATGGGAACCATTTTATAAAATGTCATAACTTAGTCTCATAACATTAACTATGCCCAGAGATTTTAAAAAATTGGGACTCCCCTGCTTCAAATAAATAATTAATAGTGCCTGGGTGTTTATAACATTTTTAAAAACCATTGCTATAATTCAGTAAAAGCATCTTTGTATTTTTATTTAGCTTTCTTACACTGCGTGTTCAACTACTTATCAGAAAGACATTATTTTATTAAAAACAGATGACTTACCCATATAGGTAGTAAAAAAAGGATAGAAGATAAAAGGCTAGTTTGCACCACCCTTCCTTCTGACAATATGCTAAAATATCCGCATTCATAATGGTTGTGGGGTCATAGAGTCCTGGTCCACTCATTACAGGCCTACTCATATACCTGAAAAAGTGAATTGGTTGTTTTTTTTTTGAAAAGCCACAGGAAAAATGAGTTTGCTTGTCAAGAAACTACACCCATTATCACATTTACAGTGCTTTCTATCCTGCTATTTATTCCACATACTCCAAATTCCTTGATTCAGCGTTAAGAGGGGGTGGAGTGGTTCCTTCAAGTCATGTTTGACTCCTGGTGACCACCTGGACAAGTCCCTGCAGTTTTCTTAACAACATTTCAAAAATGGTTTGCCATTGCATTACTATTACTACTAGTCTTCTCATTGTTTCTATCACCCATCTCCTCCCACTTACGACTGCATGACTGTAACTTGTTGCTTGTATCCTTACGATTTATATTGAGATTGTTTCCTGATTGCTTATTTGTACCCTATGACTATCGTTATGTGTTGTACCTTATGATTCTTGACGAATGTATCTTGTCTTTTTATGTACACTGAGAGTATATGCACCAAAGACAAATTCCTTGTGTGTCCAATCACACTTGGTCAGTAAAGAATTGTATTCTATTCTATTCTATTCCTTTACCTCAGCAGCTCCAGAGCCATGGGTTGCCGACCCCTGTTCTAGGGTGATCCCGAAAGATAAGCCAACATAGAAATAATTATGCAGGGGAAAAAGAGAATGATTCAGGATGAGAAGAGAGAAAGAAGAGGATCCTGAGACACAGAAGATGACCAAGGTTGAACTGAGAGAGCTTGTCAGTAAGCTTTAATTTGAAGCCCTTGGTTTAATTCTTGGACAATATAGTAGTTTCAGAGACTGTTTCATGTGGCAGCAGAAGCAATAGTTTTTCAAGTACAGAGATAGTTAATCTCAGCATAGTAGAGCAATTAGGCCATAAAGCAATTTACTGCATTCCTTTGAAGGCAGAAGGCAGAAGTGCAAGGGGAGGGGGAAAAGGATGTTCTGCTTGAATGCATTAGCTGAAGGCTGCTGGAATAATTATATAATTATAATTACCCTTTCAGACTAATGTCTTTCTTTCCTTGATATGCTAAAGCAAAACAAACTAACAAAAACCTGAAATGGTTTGCAAGAAGGTCTTTGTGTGTCACTCTCTAATCAATCCCAAGAATTCAGGACAATTCTTCCTTTTATTAGGAAAACAAAAATAAACTTCTTTGACTTCATTAGTTTTGTAAGGAGATTATTCATTAAACACTTTCTCATGTATAACACTGCTATCTCTTGTTTTCCAAGACTGGCACAAGATTGGTTGTATAAAGAGATAGCTGGGCTTTGTTTTGTTTTCCAGCACTGGCAACCAATTATACGACCAATTTTGTGCCAGTAATATCCAAGCTCTGTTTTGACCTGAAAGATCTAAAGCAGGGCTGTCAAACTCACATCATCACATCCCATGATGTATTGTGACTTTCCCCCCCTTCGCTAAACCAGAGGTGGGCATGGCCAATCATGTGATGCATCTGGCCCGCGGGCCGTGAGTTTGACACCCCTGATCTAAAGCATAATCCTTTCTACTTTTCTTAGAACTAGGCTGGGGAGAACTAAGGTAGAAGAACCAAGCCGCTGGAGAGACTAGATAAAAGGAAATTAAGGAAATTATTGGGGACGCTTGGGAAAAAGGGTTTGCCAGGGAGATTTCAGTTTGTCTCTTTCTAACACACTATAAGGCTAAACATCCTGCACCTTAAATTTCTGTGAGCAGGTCTTACCTCAATGTCACAACAGTTAGCCAACTGTTAGCCAACATCAGCTGATCTGGGAAAACTGAGCAGGATTCATCTTATCATTCAGATGCCAGGGCAATAGGAAATGCCATGACTTTAAATTAGATTGGGAAGTTTAAAGAAAGTCTTGAAAAAAAGCAATGGGAAATTACTTCTCTAACTTCTGTGTTGCCAAGGAAATCACATGGATGCAAATCATCCAGGTAATTGACTTAGGACCAAAATGGGGACCAGAATAAAGGCGTCTTGAGACTGCATGCAATTTCACAACCTTTTTGCCATGATCATTAAGCAAGTCACTGTGGTTGTTAAGCGATGTGATGGTCATAAGTGCAAAGACCAGGCCTTGTCCCCCCCTTTTTTTTGTTAGCATCGTCGTAACTTCAAATGGTTCCTAAATGAATAATTGTGAGCCTGTAAAGTTATCAGGGGGACGCGGTGCCTCAGTGGCTAAGATGCTGAGCTTGTCGATCAGAAAGGTTGGCAGTTTGGCGGTTTGAATACCTAGCCCTGCATAATGGAGTAAGCCCCCGTTACTTGTCCCAGCTTCTGCCAACCTAGCAATTCGAAAGCATGTAAAAATTCAAGTAGAAAAATAGGGATCACTTTGGTGGGAAGGTAACAGCGTTCCATGTGCCTTTGGCGTTTAGTCATGCTGGTCACATGACCACGGAGACGTCTTTGAACAGCGCTGGCTCTTCAGCTTTGAAACGGAGATGAGCACCGCCCCCTAGAGTTGGGAACGACTAGCACGTATGTGCGAGAGGAACCTTTATTTTTTTTAAATTATAAGGAGACTTGACTTTATCCCCCACTGTGTATTATAGCTTATGTGCAAACTATGTCCTATTTCTTACATTAAAAAGATACCATTGTTTATTTGTTTTCTGCATGGCAGATAACAGGAAAGTAGAGTTTCAATTTTCTCCAGTAAATGCTCCAGAATCAGGGACAACTTGGGATGATATGTTCTCTAGAAAAACACAAGCTAAGGATGCAGCTGTAAATCAAGGTAATCATTCTTCACTCTGTCCTGACATTTATGTACTGGACTGCTAGCAAAATAGGAACGCTTTGCAAGAAATCCATTTTTAGTGCTGATTAAGCGTCCTATTAATAGTTCTTTTTTTTTTTTGCAATACATTTTCTAGGGCAACTAGAAAACAACCCATCCATACAAATCTTCCCAACCAAAAGAGGGCTGATGTTTTCACAGAAGAATTGATGTACTCCCATTGAGAGTACCTGTTTACCCTGCCTATGAAATATCAGACCCAACCCCGTGCTGCAATCCATTCAAATGGAAAGTTACTAAGGAGCTACAGTGAGCCTGTCAATTAGCACATTTGAAAAGTCACTTGGTCTAATGTTTATTAAAGAACCTACTTTGCAAACTCGGAAGACAAACTGTCAGTTTACAAACCACTCATTTCATAATCTGTACACAGTGCTTGATCAGGAAATGAAGGAAAGTTACGTAAACCAACGTTACAATAATTGGTAACTTTAAAACAAATTTCAACATATATAATGGCACCTTAGCTCTGCAATTTTGTAGGTAATGAAGACAGGAATCTATTTAGAGTGTAAAACCATCTTGAATTCTTTCCAACTCCTTTAGCAGCAGTAGCCATGGGAACGGTCTGTATTTTTTGTATAACACAGTAATGTGTTGCATTGATATACGGGTAGTCCTTGACTTAAACACTCATTCAAAGTTAGAACAGTGAAAAAAGTAACCTATGGCCATTTTCCACACTTACGGCTGTTGCAGCATCCCCATGGTCAAGTGTTTTCTCAATGGGACTGGTCTATCGGGGCAACCTGGTTTACCCCAATATGGGATACAACCTACTGCTTCAGCTTTCACCTTTCAGCCCCAATCCAGGAGCCTTTGCAGGCAGTCGCTTCCACGGCAGACTTTTGTTGTTGTTAGTTGCGAAGTCGTGTCCGACCCATCGCGACCCCATGGACAATGTTCCTCCAGGCCTTCCTGTCCTC
>JANHFT010006707.1:247771-267211 GCA_032467955.1 Pseudoxenodon macrops | reverse complement strand
AAAGGCAAGTGGGCATGGAGGACTTCCAGGAAGGCGGCGTGGAAGACAGGGAAGTATGGCAGGGCTGCGGGGAAGTGAGTAGGCTGCTAGCTCCCTTCCCAGCGACCCAACATGCTTATCTGCCTTCCACATAGCCTACTGCTTGCCTGCCTTCGCAAGCTGGCCACGGGGATGCCAGGAAGGCCGTGTGGAAGGCAAGGAAGCATGGCAGGGCTGAGGAGAAGGGAGTAGGCTGCTAGCTGCCAGAATACAGTAAGCGCAGGCGCAGGAGGTGATGGGGCGAGTTGGGCCAGAACCAGAAGTGCTCAGCTGACTGGCAGCTGACAGAGCCCCAGGCAGAATTGCAGCCTGCGAGGGGCCCACCTCCAGCATTCCTCTGCCACCCCCCTTGCCTCTTAGCACCCACCCTGCCCTTCACTTTGGGAACCACTGATGTATGTCATTGATAGAAAATATGGTATTTTTCAGAATATAACTATAGTACCCTTTAACAAATGTTTACATTAGTTCCATTTCTTTCTTCTGTTCAATTTTCGATTCTTGGAGATTTCTGGGCAGTCCTACTGTTTTCTTGACAAGGTTTTTTTGGAAATCGTTGTCTTCTTTCTAAGATTGAGAGGTCACCCAGTTGGCTTTGACCCTCAGATAGGAGTAGAATAACAGTCTCCTGGTTTCTAGCTGGATATATTAACAATTACACCAAGCTGGCTCTTGATTTAGCATCATTAATAACTTTAGAACATAATGTCTTCGTCAAGTTGAAGTTGACTTCCTGTGATTTCATGGTCACATTTCTCTGATTTTCTTGTAGCAGTATAAAAATATCTGCCATTATTTTCTTCCAGGATTTTTCTTTGACTTTCTAGTCTAGACTTTAGCTCAAATATTCCTGGCTGTTTCTCATTCAAATATAAACTTGGCCCAACTTAACTTCATTTTGGGGCTATCAGCCAGGGCTAGAAAAGTGCTTCCATTTAAGATAGCACTATTAAAACTTTGAAAACAATTTTCTTTTGCAACTATGGATTATACAATTCTCTTTTTTGTGGAATATATTTAGCCACTTCTTTATAGGCTGAAATACAAGTAATCCTCAATTTATAATTCTCAAGTTTACTTAGTTTCAAAGTTACAATGGCACACACACACACAAAAAGACTTATGACTGTTTTTCACACTTAGACTGTTGCAGTATTCCGTGGTCATGTAAGCAAACATTTATATTTGCTCTATCAAAGGGATTTATAAATATGTTGGGTAAAGCATATACATTTAATTACAAAATAGGGAAAATAACTAGGGCAAGGTTTGAAAAAATGTTTCTATTGACAGATAAAAAGTTTCAAAAATTAAGGTATTAAAATATATTATTTAATATATTTATTAATGAATATCTTTTAGAAATTAAGTATTTCTGGATTTTAACAACTTGATTTCAAGTTGTTCTAAGATATGCAACTTATAACTCACTTTCATTAAATGCCCTTGTATTCTGAGGAATATGTTCCTTCCTCTTTAAGTCACGAAGTCGTCTCTACCGCTGAAGAGGAAATGACAGTTAGAAATGCCTCAGTGAAGACATAGTTGATAAGGGAAATTGAATAGTTACTGAGTCTAACAGTCTCAGAATTTATATTGTGAAGTACTTAGGGATTTCTTTGTCATTAGCTTTGTTTTAGTTACATACCTAGAAATATAGCTAAAGGGTAGGTAAAATGTGAGTACAACCTTTTCAATTCAATTCAATTAAGGGGTGTGCTTAAGCGCACCAACTTGCCTACCGTCCCTGTCTTAATGTTCCCTTTTATTTGTATCAATTTCATGTATTAATAACTATGTTTATACCTGTATCTGTTATCTAATACGTGCTTGACAAAATAAATAACTAAATAAAAATAAATAAATAAATTTGATTCAGAATAGCGCTGGCAGGGGCCCTGGAGGTCTTCTAGTCCAACCTCCTGCTCAAGCAGGAGGAGACCCTACCATTTCAGATACTTCCAGTCTCTTCTTAAAAACTGCCAGTGATGAACTACCCACAACTTCTGAAGGCCAGCTGGTTAATTGTTCTCACAGTTAGGAAGGTTCTCTTTAATTCAAGTTGCTTCTCTCTTTGATCAGTTTCCATCCAGTGTTTCTTGTCCTGTCCTCTGGTGCTTTGGAAAATCAGTTGACACCTTCTTCTTTGTGGCAGCCCCTCAAATAGTGCTATCATGTCACCTCTAGTCCTTTTTTTCTAGACTAGCTGTACCCAATTCCTGCAACCGTTCATTGTATGTTTTAGTCTCCAGGCCCTTAACAAAATTAAGGTCACAATAAAATTGTTTTAATTTTTCTCAGTACATATATGACATGGTTAAATAGATTTTGTGTATTAGTGCAGATCCAGAAATAGCCGATGTGTTACATTTGTTTTTCTTCCAAATGCTTCCTTGTTTTATCAGCAGAGCCAATAGAAAAACATATGAGAAGCTGTAGAGTGACTAAAAAATTGTTAGAGCATTTTGATAGCCAGGTACTTTTACTTCACAATCTTGATTGTTACTATTAGGGATAATTTGGCTTTGTTCATTCTATTTTATGTTTTTTTTTAATTGACCAATGACTTTATTTTGGTCTGTCTATGGAATGCTATTTATTGTTATACATGAAAAAAGCTAGTATTCAACTTTACCAGTTTGCATTTTAATCACCTGGTGACATTACTTCAGTCTAAGAATCTGCACTTGTTCCATTTGGGTCTAAGAGGCACAGATAAAATTGTGGTAGGACCATGGTAGCTTTGTTTTGCTATGATTACAACTTTTTAAAAAAATCATTGCACTTTTAATGGATGGGATTGTGCAGGAGCAGGAATTTCTGTTACATGGCATGTAATTAGCCTGTGCAACACATTTCTACTAAGAAAATCTGATAGATACCTGTAACTATCCTGCAATTATAAAGCTGTGTAATTATAAAGTCAAAACATAAATTATATAGAATTATAGAACTGGAAGAGGTCATTTAGGCCTTTGAATCCAACATCCCTCCTCAATGAAGTATCCCGAAAGCACAGCCCTACAATGAACACTTCCACTAAAAGGCAGCCAACAAACTCCCCTTAATAATAAATTCTACTATATGATGGTTACTTCGAGGACATTCTTCTTAACATTAAACTTTTTAAAATGTTTATGTAACTTGAGACCACTTTTTTGTGTCCTTAATTTTGGAATGTGTCAGACTAGAATAATCTCTGTAGTATTACTTCAGGTAATTACTTTCAGGAGAAAAGTGCCATCATATCCTTCATCATTTGTCTTTCCACAAGGTAAATATATCTAAGGGAGTCCATGGTAAACTGAGACTTCATTAAAATGATGAAAAGTGTATTGTCATGCCTTAATGTAAACTCTGTCTCTCATATATTTGCAGTCTAAATATAAGAGGAAGATCTTGTGTCATGACACCACAGTGTATGTTTTGAATGTCCCTTGCGTGGACATCCATGATCCATGTAGAAATAGTTCATACCGTAATTTGCAACATTTCTTGTGTTTTTTTCAGAAACTGAAACACCCAGGTATTTATATAGTACCCAGAATCTCTAGAACCGGAACAGCATATAAACAGATGAAAATGCATATACTGTATACATAAATGACACATTCTTCCATAAAGCAGTACATTCACATGAATGTTAGGAAAGGAAGGAGTCTGACTATGGCATGCAATTACATAGGGGGGGGGCATTTGTATCATGACAACCATGTACATGTGTCATCTTTCTGTTACTGTTGTTTCTGTAAGCCTCACAGCTTGGGTGAACTCACCCTGAGGCTCCAATTTATAGGAAGATATGTGTATAAATATGGCTTTTTAATAATTTTACAGTTACCTCAACACATCTGTTCCTAGTAATATCCTTCACCTTTTACAATTCAGCATTTTTCTTTTTACAACTTTCAACTTCATAAAAAATTACACTGTGAATATGAGCTGATTTATAAAGGTCAAATTAGGAGAGAGAAAAAAGAAATTTAATAAAAGATGGAAAATACAATTTTGATGAATACATTATAAGATGATTTTCCACTGAGAGCCTAATCTAGGTTACAAATGCATTATGGGTAATATTGCAATTGTAATTCTTTTTCCATGGGTTTACCAATGACATGACATTTATCAGTATGTGCTGTTAATAGAAATTACATTTTTATGCAAATGTTTTCCATTTCAACCCTTAGCATCTGTAGGCTGTGGAAAATCTGTCTACTACCACTTTATATCCACTTTATATTTAAAAAAAATACAACTTAGTGCCTTACAAATGTATTAAGACTATGTCTCCAAGAATTCTTATCTATTAACCATGTTAATTCGGAATTTTAATTGCAACTATACTTCCCTAACAAACTGGAGGAGGCTAGCATAGAACATACCAAGCATAGGTTGGATGCCTTAGTTAGTACATGTAATCCTCATTTAGTAATCACAACTGGGACCACCATTGCACTAATATTATCAAGAGTAGGTAGATAATGAAATGTCTGCAAGCAAACAACCAAATTCAGAGAGCACCAAGGACTCCCTATTTTTCCTCTAGCATTTCAAGACAACCCACATACTACTTCCTCCTTCCTTTTTCTTCAGAAAACAAACAGTGCAGGAATGCAGAAGTGACTGTGAAATATCCAGGGTGTTTTTATAGATGAAGGTGGATTTGAACTCAAGTTATGATCTAAACCAAGCAACAATATTATACCTCAGGTTAACAACTGCTGTAGGTTTGGGTGAGGTATGCATGTGAATGGCTGCTTTCTTCTTCTGCCATTTAAAAATCCTTTGTTTTGTTCCCACATTCCCACTTTTACTACAGGCAGTCCTTGATGCACGACCACAATTGAGCCCAAAATTTCTGTTGCTAATTGAACCATTTGTTAAGTGAGTTTTGTCCCATTTTACGATCTTCCTTGCCACAGTGGTTAAGTGAATCACTGCAGTTGTTAAATTAGTGATGCAGTTGTTAAGTGAGCCTGGCTTCCCTATTGCTTGTCACAAAACGTGATGATCGCATGAACACTGCAGCCGTCATAAACATGAACCAGTTGCCAAGCGTCTGAATTTTGATCCCGTGACCACTGGGATCCTGCAACGGTCATAAGTGTGAAAAAATGATCATAAGCCACTTTTTTCAGTGCTGTTGTAACTTTGAACGGTCATTAAACGAATGGTTTTAAGATGAGGACTACCTATAAATAAGTGAAATAAATGAGAACTGGTAAAATAGGGTGGAGAAAGTGAAATATATATATAGTGAAAATATTTGTTGAAGTGGAGGACTACCTGTATTTAGTCTACTTTAAATTTTGTGTGTGTGTGTGTGTGGGGGGGTGTAGGGATACAATGCACATACAACATAAACCTCATTATTGGCGCGGCCTTTTCGTTGAGCTCTGAGAGGGAACGTACTGCATTTGCTTGCAGGCTGGAAAAGATTAATGGCGCTCTTGGCTGAACAGAGCCCGCCACCCGAGTTCACCTCTACTTGAGCTTGACAGCCGAGCGGCGTCATCCATTAACCTGACAAATATCCCCTTTCCAAGTCCCGTGGCAGTTAACTCCCCCTCCCCTCCTCCTCCTCCTCCTCGCCGGTTTCCCACACTTTCCCAGCGGAATGAAATGAATCATCTGTACGCTGGTCCCCAACAAACCAAAGCCCCCCCTCGCGCTACCGGCGTCCTCGTCTTCAGACGCTCTAACTAAGGTCACGGCGAGAGCGCGCTTGCCTGTTGCATTCCACAGAAGGAGCCAGAGGATTCCCAGAAGTGCCGCTCCAAGCCCAAGCAGCCACGCTTCCAAGAACTGGAATCGACAGCTGCTGACTCCACAACCCTTTTCCTAGAAAAGCAGGGCTTGTAATTGCCTCGGGGAGGGCGAGCAAGGAGAAAGAGGGAGAAGAGAAAAATCCCCGTCCTGAGCAAAGGAGAGTTCACGGGCGGGGTTTCTTAATTAGAGAAAGAGGTGGGAGGACTTAAAAAGAAAAACAGTCAGAATTGCCTCTACGGTATACACTGTATGTGTTTCTTTCTTTTGCACTCAATTCAGACCCAAGTAAAACATAATTTCTTCCCTTTTCGTCTTTAGGTGTGGATTCCTCAGAAGCCTGACCAAGTAATAATTAGTCAGTGACTCAGTCCCATCGTGGATTTTGCAAGCTACCCCAGTAGTAAAGCCTTTTTCTTTTTTTATTGGAGAGGAGTTTTCAGAAAGGAGAACTAGTAGTGACAATACCATATATGGTGATGCAACTAGGTATTTTAGAGCCTGAATTTAACAGAATTATGGTCCCACACTCCAATACACACATATACCGGCTCTAATTGTGAAGAAGAGTATCATATTTTTAAAAATCTCTTCAATGAATGCTATTTTCAGTTTCTGAACATGAACAGTTTCTCAAACTTGAACTGTAACGTTCTAGGTCAATAAAGTAGAATCTGTCCTAGCACTGAAGAAAAAGATTATAATAGCCATCCTTTATGCATTAAGAGATCCTTTTCTCTTTTCAACTTCTAAATATGTTTTCTAGGAAAAGAAAAGTAGATTTCAGTGAAATGTATTAATTTATTTGGCTTTAAATCAAAAGGATTTTAGACATGATGCCAACATGGATGCTTGCTTAACGTTTGTCAGTAATGCAAATTAGACACAGGCTGGGACAATGTTGAACAATATCTGGGTATTTCTCCTTGCTGCTTGGTAGACTTTGTCCCAATTTAGCTTTAGTTTTTTTTTTTTTAAGAACTGGGTTCATTCAAGGCTCCATACGCCTGTACACCATGGATCAGCATGTTAGGTGAACACAGCCTAGATATTAAAAATGTGGGTGTCTAACCAGTTTTAGGGTGAGTAGACAATGAAGGAAGGTTTGGGGATCATTTCATTTAGAGAAGCCAAACATTAAAAATAATTCAACTTCTTTTCATCCATTTTGTTTATCTGAAAATATCAGTAAGTTGAAATATAATTGGTGGAATGAAGGATCTGGGACTACTGTAACTCCATCTTGTTCCCTATGTTTTGTAGTTCTGTACTAGGTGATTGATGATGTATGGCATCATCAATCACCTAGAACAGCAAGAAGCAATATTGTAGGCTGCTTTACTGAGATGAAATTATTAATTAGGAGGCACTGTGGGTGAAAATGAGATGAGACATCGTTTGTATAAGTTATGCTTCTCTTGTAAAAATTTCGCTTGAAATAAACTGATGATGCATAAAGGTCCTCTAGTTCAGCTAAGTCATGGTACTGATTGCTATTGCTGATGCTTGTCCTGGAAACCTAAAATGTATTTGATTACTATTCTTCTAGGTTCCCTTTTTATTTTTTTCTTACAGAGTTAAAAAAGTATCCCTTTTGGCCCATAAATGTGTATTAATAACAGATGAAAGATGTTTATGTTTTGAAGAGAAATTATGGTAGTCTGCATTCTCTCTCAGGATTCAAGCTAGATGTCCCAAAGGTGCTTTTTCAGAAGGCAACTGGAGTTTCTTGTTTTTTCTTTGGAAGACATTTTGCTTCTCATCCAAGAAGCTTCTTCAGCTCTGACAGGATAGTGGGGAATGAAGGATTTATATTCCTTGCAGACAGCTGGTAATTTGCATCCTTTTAGAGGGTCCTTGAAGCACTTGTAGGTTTATCTATGTCCTCAGGGTCACCTGAGTAGTGCTCCTGGTTCCTGTAGTCTGCAATTTTTCCTCTGGAAATCCATTCCTACTCCCAAAACATTCAAAGACTGTTCATCCCAAATTGTATAGCTAAAGGTCTGTAGATATTCTGTCATCCAAGTCATAGTTGGAGTGTGTGCCAGCAATTTTCCAACGAAGAGGAATTGAAGTAGGATCTGCCCATCAGGCACCTGCTACAAATATATCATTTTTTGAGAGTGAAGAGACTACTTTCTGGAAAGTTGGTTTTTTTTCTTAATCAGTGGCACTTCCTCAGTATCAAATTATTTTGAGATCAGCTTCTGGTATAGCAAATCTGGAGATTGGGGGGGGGGGTTTGCATGCATGTAAAAGCATTTCTTAATTACTTAAAACATTTTAGACGTGATCTCCCAGATGTCCTATTTATTGTGTTGTTCACCCAAGTGTTCCGAGGAAGATCATAAAAGATCCATTTAGTTTCTTTGGACTTATCTCCTCTGTTTTAGATTTGTTGACTACATCCAGTGACTAATAATTTCATGATGTGAATTATGTCTGTAAATAACGAGGTACTGGATTTCCATAAGATTTCTTAAGATGAATACACAGAATATTTTACTCAGGTGAACAACCCAACTCTGGAAATACAAGCTTGTTTTATTTTCTAGATCTTTCCAAACTGTGGAAAAACACGAAGTTTTCACAAGGAATATGCCACTGAATCTCACAAATTGTCTTTCTGGGTTAGTTACGGTGAATGTTGACCTCCAGCTACATCACTGTGTGGTGCTCAGATCTTCACATCCCTGAATTCCCAGCACCCACCTGTAAGTCAAAACATTCATCATCACTCCCAGATCAGAATGACAGAAGAGTCCGATTTGTCCCAGAACTTCTTTAAATGCCTGTTCTCAATGCCTGCAACTTGAGTAACATTTTCTCCTGAGCATGTACAAATGAGCCTGACATGCAATCAGGACTATTGCAAATGAAAAAGTAACAGTCTGGCCAGACAGATTAGTTCTTCATACTTGAACGCCTGTCTTTTTCTTTTACAAATATACTTCCTTCAATAGTTTGGATAGAGGAAAATGGCAATTTGTATTCAATACAAGCAGAGGCTAAGATCCTTGTTTGTCAGAAGCTAACCATGCATACCCAAACTGGGTCAGCATCCCATCCTGTTATTTTATCTTAAAACAGTCCAATCAATTTATTGTCAAAGGGGAGATCCTGGATAGGAAGAGCTTCAAAGGTTATATATTCTTTTTGCCAAGCTACCTTTGTTTGTTTGTTTTTTCCCAGCTTTAAGCTTATTTTATCACATTAAAAATAGAAGACAAGGAGTTTGACAGGTTTTATTAACATTGTATGATCAATACCAATACAAGCTCCATGCTTTGCCAAACAAAAAGAAAATGATGATTTTTTAAAAAACATGCAAAATCAGCTAAGCAGAACATTAAAAAAAATACCCCAATCACTGCAACACCTGTCAAGCTGGATAGTTTCACAGAAATGTCAGGACTTTTCCAGTCAGTCAATCAGCTCAGTGAATAATAAAAGTACATATTGCAGTTGTCACTCAAGATCTGGGTGCATTTTCCTTTCTATAAAATACTGTTGCTCTTATCTCATACAGAACAACTTTTCAGCATTAGAAATGTTAAATTATATTAAGTCAATACTTGGTAATAATATATTATTGTAAAGAGACCAATATCCTCACTAACAATTTGCAGATTTGGAGAGGGGAGTGGAGTGAAGCATGAAAGAGTGGTCGTGGGTTCAATCTGCAGCCTTTTTCAGATTGGCTAGGAAAGACTGGTATTCCAGCGATCAATGCCCATTGATCTTCTTCAACTTGGTACCACCATCCAGATGTGTTGGGGATAGAATTCTAAGAGTCTTAGCTAGTTTAGAAAAATGAACTATACCTGTTGGAAATTCAAGGACATAGAGGCATGATGGCAAACCTGTGGCATGTGGAGCCATATCTGAGGGCACACGAGGCTTTGCCCTATGTCAGCTCCAGCACAAATGCACTTGCTGGCCAGCTGATTTTCGGCCTTTCAGAGGGTGGGGGAGGCCATTTTTGCCCTCCCCAGGCTTCAGGAAAGCCTCCGGACCCTGTGGATGGCGAAAAACAGACCCAATGGACCTACCAGAGGTTTGGAGGCTTCAATGAGGCCTGTGCACATGCATTTGGGGAGGGAGGCAACACAGGGTGATGGTGGTTGTACATGCATGTGCAGGGGGAGGGCATTGCATTATAGGTGTGGGCATTTGGCACCCAAGCAAAAAAAAACTTCGCCATCACTGACATAGAATCTGGATATATCAGAAGAGTGTCAACTGGTGTAGATTCTTCTACCAAATACTAGCAACAGCAATAGACTTACATACTGCCCACAATGCTTTACAGCACTTTCTGACTGGTTTACAATGTCAGCATATTGACCCCAACAACCTGAGTCCTCATTTTACTGACCTTGAAAAAGATGGAAGGCTGAGTCAACCTTGAGCCTGTCAGGATCAAACTCTGGATTGTGGGTAGAATTAGCAATATATTGAACCAGAACTAATGGCCTGCCCCAGCTGGCATCCTCCAGATGTATCAACTATATGTCCTTGAATTTCCAACAAGTATACTAGCTAACCTTGAATTGTAGAACTCTATGCCGAAGGCCCAGAAGGAAGGTTGGGTCAAGGGATTCTGAACTATGGATGCTACAGCTCATACTTTTCAGGTACAACTAGAGGAGATGGCAAATGAGCTATAATTGGCCTTTATTCTCAATGATCCTCTCTCAATAGCTTTGCAATTTTGTACATTTACAATGTGCACATCAAATTACTGCCCCCAAATTAGGCATTCACTTCACTTATCTCATTTCAACATATAAAATGGTGCACAACTACCAGGAATTTAGCAATCTACCCAGTTTTATTAGTAGACTGATTCTTTTTTTTTTTAACCCTGCATGCTATGAAAGCCTTTTCACACGTTTCACACAAGAACATAACCTTCCATCAGTGAAGGGGCAGGAGAAATCTTCCATGTACATAACAAGCCATGTCTATTCACTTAGATCAGTGTTTCTCAACCTTGGCAATTTTAAGAAGTTTGGACTTCAACTACCAGAATTGAAGGGAATATCTTAAAATTGCCAAGGTTGAGAAACACTTAGATCAACTTTCCCTAATCTGGTGCCACTCAACACATCTGGAAAGGGTCACAACAGAGAAGAATGAATTAAATCCCACATGCTTTCACAAAAACTGACTAGTGTTGATTAACAGAAAGATTCACAAATGCCAGTTTTACATTTTATCCAGTGAATACAGCACCATCAATAAAGCATAAAGATATGATATTTCTTAAGATCAAACAAGCTTTTACAGGAAAAGTAGAATACATTCATACAATTGATTCATACAATTGCAACATGAATATTAAAAGCACATGTATTCTGTGATTCTTCCCTTTTGCCCAGATGTTCCTGCTTATATGCTACAACAAACATGTATTATGTATATACCCTGTTTCCCTGAAAATAAGACCTCCCTGGATAATAAGCCCAATCAGGCTTTTCAGCGCATGTGCTTAAATAAGCCATCCCCCGAAAATAAGCCCTACCCAAAACACAGCAGCAGCCATGAGTTGACCACGCTCGCTACCTCCTGCACCTCAAAAATAATAAGACCTCTCTGAAAATAAAGCCAAACGCTTATTTTGGGGGTCAAAAGAAAATAAGACCCTGTTTTATTTTCGGGGAAACATGAGTATGTAATATGTGAAAAGGCTTGGGGGGGGGGAGTAATTCAAAACCAAGTATTTGGCCTCATTTTGAAATACTGACAATTCGAATCTATAAAAGATTAATGAGAAGTACTACCCGAAAAAGACCAGAAATGGAAACATGGTTAGAAATCTTATCATCCCACTGCATTATTACTTTTTAACAGCTTATTAAAACATCCGTATGAAGATTTGATTTAAAAACAAGTTAGTATTCAAAAGGTGGTTACAGCTACATATTTTGATGGAAATTCTTCACATGTTGCTCCTTCAAGATCCAAATAGAAAGGAAGCAGAAGAGGAGAGGGGGAAAAACCCCTCTCCTATTAGCTGAAGATGTCAGTGTTTCCAGGGTGCAAACAGAATTCCATTTAGGAATAACTATAGTTCACATCATATCGTCCCCTAAAGACATCACAGAATGAAATATTGTGGCAGGGTAGAAACAAGCAATTGCTTAGAAAAGACAACAGCTTCCAAATTGTGGAGCTTGGTCTCAATCTCTTGAAACCTAAACTCAAGCCTTTACTGACTTGGACCAAACATACATAATTCCAAGGAGTGCTCAGCTACCTATGTTTTTCTTGCCAAACTTTTCAGACAACTGAACAGTATTTCTAATTTTTTTAATGCTTCTGACAGATCATTCATCTTCCAGACTCTCTTCAGCCTCCATTTTATCCTACACCAGAGGGGCACAAATATGGCCCAGGAAACACCATGTAGCAGTGGGCACACCAACTATCATTTTAACAGCACTGACTTATTCAAGATTGAATAATATTCTGCCTTTAATGTTTTCTGGAGTATTTAACTGGCAAAATGGGTGATTTACAATTTACTTCTTAAAACTCTTGACACTTATCCAGAATGGAACCAAACTTCACTAATTCTGGAGTATGATTCACAAAAAACTGAGTACAGTTCTTGAGCTGATTGAGAGTCTACTCTAATAAAAGGGAGGGGGGGAAACATTCAAAATAAGAGCATCCAAGGATTATAACCTTAGGCGAGGGACTGCAGTCAGTCGCTTAAGAAAAAAATATTCCTAGAAAAAACACTGTTTTGAAAGAAAACAACTAACAAGAGTGGTAAAGAAGGCAGATATATTTGGTACATAAAGGATTTCTATGTATATCCTCCTTCAGCCAAAGAACAAATCTGACACACATACACACACACACACACACACCAATATCCATGTAAAACAGCCTCTGTATTATTTGTACTCTTTTAACACTTTAGGGATAAAACAGCTGCAGTTCATTGTAATGCCATTCAAGATGGACCAATTAGACCAGAGCCTAAATCAGGGATCAGCAACCAGTGGCTCTGGAGCCACATGTGGCTCTTTCATCCCTCTGCTGCGGCTCCGTCGCTGGTCAGCTCCACAATTGATAGGGCTTTCAGTTAGGACAGGTAGAAGAAAAAGGATGGCACACTAGGAGGAGACTCTATGGTGGGGGAATCGGACTTCTGGTCAGCACCAGAATTGAACGGGGGGCTTCCGGTTATGACTTTTGTGGCTCTTTTGAGTGTGTAAGGTTGCCGACCCCTGGCCATTGCAAAATCATTTACAGAGGGCTCCCCCAGACATGATTCATTAGAAGTGTTATCTGCATTAAATGTATTCTTCCAATGTAGCATTCATGACATACAAATATGGGTTTTTACTTCCTCAAGAGAGTACAAGTTTTACTTTAGGTATTTATAGTCACTTTCACAAACTCCCAAGAAACTAGAACCTCAGATCCAAGTCTTGCATAGAAATATAACTGTTTATATGGTGAATGCAAATATTCCTCCTCCAAGGAGCTCAGAGTAGCTTCAGAACAGCTCTTTAATAAATCCTATCAAGCAATAGAAATACTATCAAGCTCTGCCTTTTTGGAGGCTTATTTGCAGGGTAAATCTCTAAAAGCTATTCATGTAATTTTTAAAAGTGTATTTATTTATTGATAGTTTTCTCACTCCCATTCCACAGAAGAGTTTTCCCTCTCATTAAGAAGAGAATGGGAAGTGTATGTTTAAAATTATATCAAATAAAAACAAAATGCCCAAAATGGATTATATTTTCCTACTAACAAAGACAGAAGACAGCCAATAAAGAAGAAAAAAAGACAGCTAATATTTTTCTATGTTATTTTAAGCATAGCAGTTTTGCCTATCAGTAATAACTGCCCTCTTTAAAATGACCAGCCCAATTCTATGCAAGTAAGAAGCTTGCAGAATTAGGTCACACACTCGGATGCCAAAAAGGCAAAACCCAATCAGTGCATGGTTTTATCTAAAGTGGACAAGAATTGGTCTACTAAAATGTAAAAGCTACTACTTCTTCCTTTTTCCTGGCAATGAGAAATTCTTGGAAGCTTGACAGTATTTGGGAGGAAAATGCTTCCAAGAAACTTATCAAGAAATCATATTACCAGAGTTATAATCCCATTAATGCCAACTGGTATCAGGTTCGGTATACAGAATCTGACATTTTGCCCAACTAGATGACCTAGGAAATAGGTGTCAAACTGGCGGAGTCATGTTGCCGTCATGTGATGTATCATAATGTTTCTTCCCTTTACGGAGCTGGGGTGGGCGTGGCCTGCACATGACTCATCTGGCCCGCGGGCCACCGGTTTGACAGCCCTGACCTAGGATATGTTGAGATTTTGGAATGTTGCAATTATAATCCATGTATAGTAAGTACATCATGCCGAGGAAAACCCATGTAGAGTTTGATCAACTAACTATCAGTTTGGGGAACAACATATATTTCTGCTCTTTTGTCAGTTCGCATTTAGCTACCCCTAGTCTTAGGAATCTCATTCCTAGATAAACCATAACAACAACAGACAGGAAAGGTCTCACCTGTCTGTCTTCAAAGACTATATTGCCAATTTATTGGCCACGTCATCCATTGAAGGAAGAATGAAGTTTTGCAGCTAAGTAATTCAAGTTGCAGATCAAAGAGGATGGGATTCTTTGATCTGTATATGTTACTATCAAGGTCCAGTCAAGGAGAAGCAGAAGATGTTAAGCATGACACTAAGATGCTGCTCTCTCCCATGCATTCCAATGGATGTTCCTCTGGCTTCAGAGAAGGCATTGGCTACATATTTTTAAAGTATAAAAAGGAAAACAAGGTAGTTAAGGAAGCCTAATTCTGCATGCTATAGATTACTTCTTTCCTCTACTGCATTTGTAAGAATCCAAGCACACACACATACACACACACACAGCCCCGTCTATTGAGAGACAGAATGCAGAGATGTGGTGGATGCTGATTAACTTCAGAAATATGTGTTGACTTTTTAATTTTCACTTTTTAGCCAGGCAGAACATTTTGCCTTAAATCATAGCAGTATAAATCAGAGTGTATGCACCTATAGCTGAAGTTAATGGAAAGAGAGAGTAAGCTATCAGACACTGCTAGGGAGATATTTTTGGACAAAGTTAACCTGTATCAAATTTATTTGTTTTTTTTAAAAAAATGGCAGTGTAAGACTTTCTTACAATCATTTGATAGTGTGTTTTTTTTAAAGGCACACAGATTGAGAAGTGCTTGCATAAAAAGTCCAGAAAAGCCAAGACTTTTATATCAATAGCTCTACATATAAAGACTTTTGGAATGGAGGTCCACTACGGTATGTGACCAAGCCCTTAGAGGTTGCTTTAAATCTACTTTCTATTTGATTAGTAAAAATGCTATCCTTTACATACTCAAAAATAGTGTTAAACCATTGACCCAAAGTGTAAACATAAGGTTCAAAATAATTGGTGGGGGGAGGTCTTTTTATGAGAAAAGAAAAGCCCCATTTGGAGAGGTTAGGAACCATACTAAAGTATCTATCCTAAAATAAGTTGGGCCCAATTCAAATGTTTTCATGCCACTGGGTTCAGTGTTAATTTCACATACTATTAGGTCCAGTTATTATTAATGTCCAGTTTCTATTAAAAGAAAATGCACTAGTAGCTCAAGAGGGAGGAAAATCTGCTGTAAGTTTCCAGACTACTTGACTGAGTACAAAGTCCATTGATACAAACAAGAGCTAGTGCACAATATGTCCCTTTGGAGATTCTGCCCCAGAGCTGTAAACAATTACCAGTTCTGATTAGTCCAGATAGAAATATTAGTCATGTAAGTGCAAAAAGAAAAGAAAAATCCCTGCAGGAAGGAAATTGTTCCCTTTTAAACAATTAGAAGGAAAGGAATAATCCTGGGCAAAGTTTGGTTAAGCAGGAGATACTTCTTCCCCTCATGTATATAAATTTTGCACAGACAAATATATACATATATATGTACATACATACAAACATTGCAGGAAAACAACTGTAAGTACAGTGCATTCTTGTTAGGTTTAGAAAGCAGGAGTCATGTCTGGTTCCAGTTTTAACTGGGTGGAATGCTTAATCCTTCTTTTAGTGGAAGTAGCCAAGCTTCTCCTGAAGCCATTCCTCAGTCAGATCTTCTGTATTCCTGATTTCAAATACCTGAGGAAAAAACCAGAAACAAAAATAGCTTCAGCAAGTACATTAAGACATGGTTGAAAGGATACAGGATGAGCCACGGTGGCACAGTGGTTAGAGTGCAGTACTGCAGGCTACTTCTGCTGATCACCAGCTGTCAGCAGTTTGGCAGATCAAATCTCACCAGGCTCAAGGTTGACTCAGCCTTCCATTCTTCCCAGGTCGGTAAAATGAGGATCCAGATTGTTGGGGGCGATAGGCTGACTCTGTAAACCGCTTAGAGGGGGCTGTAAATCACTGTGAAGCGGTATGTAAGTCTAAGTGCTATTGCTATAAACCACAGTTGACTATGTTGAGTCAACCAAGCCAAACCTAAACCAATTACATTATGGTTTAGCAAGCTGTAGGTGCTAAGCCAAAAAGAGAAGTCATCTTCTCCAAAAGGGAATAAAAAACAGAGATTACATAATGTATTTTAAATTCAACATTTTTAGAAATCTACTACTACTACTACTGATACAGATAAATTTGTCCAGGAAAAAGAACATGATCATCCAACCTCGACCTAGAAACTGGATGTCTTTAAAAAATCGGATTAAAGTTGGATGTCCCATTCGGTTTGGGGCTTTCAAAGCAGTGTCGCAGCAGATCAAACTACAGTATTGTCTTAGGATTTATTTCCCACAGAAACAGGACACTTGAGACTATGACAGAATCTTTTTAGTTGCAGGTAAGTCTTACATGATATTAGAAATCCATTCTTTCCTTGGACAGCAGATCAAGGAGGAATCTAAGTCAAAATCTCCTCCTCCCCAGCATTTTGGTTTTTTTTTCTGTGTATGGATGTATTAATCATTACTAGGGAGAACACGGAGTCATACAAAGATCATCTGTGGCTTAAAGCCTGGGATTTTCTCCTGAAGCTCCCCAGTTAGAAATGGAAAAAAGAGGAAATTCAACTATATGGAAGTGCAGTATACAGTTCTTTACTGAAACCTGGTGCTCAAAAATATTTTGGATGTGCACCAGCCTCTTGCAGGAGCAATAACCTAAGAAAGATGGAATGCACTAAGTTGCCCAGGAAGCCAAATAAAATATGAATTTGCATAGTTAAGAGATCAACGTTCACCAGCCAAATCTCCAATGAGCATAGAGCTGAATGTGAACCCCCTCCTGGAGTATAGCAATTTCAGAAAGGTTATATCGTACATGTTACAAAGTTCAGCTTTCTCTTGAGATCAAATTTTGGTAAGTACCAGATTAAGCACATCCTGCAAATATCGGAGTTGGGAATTGACAGACTCTTTAGAGGTCAAGAGAGAATACATTAACTTCACAACAAATGCATCCAAGGTTTGCTCCAGTTTTACCTTTGTGAGTTCTGCTGTTTGTACTAACTTATTTTTGCTGCCAGCATACATCATCTGTTGCTCAGGCTTACACCCTGTAATTGTAAAAAGGGAGGAAGGCAAGCAGAGACAAATAAAACCACATTAGTCAATCTATTTGGCTACTTGTTCTCCGTCCTTGCTGCATATGCAAGAAACAAATGGTCTTTTCCTTATCCTACTTGCTGCTTTAAAATTAACAAAACAACTTCCCCAATCTAATGATTTCCAGATGTATCAGACCAATTCTCACAACAGACTGGCTAGAAACTAGGAGGGGTTGAAGGTCTTACAACACACTTTGAAAACATCAGCTTGGAGAAAATTTGACTGGATAATTCTGCACACCAAGAAAGATTCAGTTAGCAGTAAAAATAGTTATTTGTTGAAAGAAGTGCTTGGAAAATATTGAAAAGACTGCCTTTTGCCCCCTGAATATGCCTGTATTTTACAGTCTTTATCTAAAATTATTACAAGTACTATATTGGTGGGCACTAGGACAGAACTTTTTCTGTGGCAGCACCCTTAGTCTCGGGGTTTAAATCTTAAGAAATGTTGATTAAGAATGTTTTAGTTTAAGGGCTGATGTTTTTATTCCTGCTTATTGAAGATAATATTTGTCTGCGTTTGAATGTTGAAAAACTTTCCTTAGATGTTTCAATACATGCTTATAAAAGAAACCAAAATCCACAACTTCATGTTCTACAGATGTTTGGAGTTATGACTTCCATAATCTTTTACTAGTAGGGGCTATAAGAGGGCACCAGGTTGCCTAGCACTGTGCACACATACTGAACATTTATCACACACTGATAAACCATTTACTTATTTCACTATCCTCTTTGAGTTAGTAAAATATATATTTACTGAAGATATCAGCTGCCAATTCTATTCATATACACCCAAAGCACTCGACACAGAACATATGTTCCACAGTCTATACCAGCTTGTCAGATTGGAAACATATAATAAGCATCCACTGAATGTTCTAAAAAGCACTTTAAAAGTTTGCACACATTACTGAGTGATTCTTATTATTTACGTTGCAGCAGGCCATTATTAGCCCTGTGCTGAAGAAATGGTAATTTAAGATGTAAGGAAATATATTTTAAGCAACCAAGGCAATTTGGCATATTAACCCTTAACATTCATACACAGAGACTCAAGTGTTCACCCATTGTGTTAATTTGGCATACTAGCCCTTAACATAATATACACTCAGTGTTCACATATTGACTTGTAAGTCAGAATGTGCATCATGATGTCATTATACAAATGATGCAAAATTATATTTCCATTATGACATCATAATATATGTGCATTATTTGGCTACTGCAGAGGCCAATGGTGCTAGGACTGAAAACAACTGCACCCCCTTTAGCTAAAAAAATTAATTGTTACCAAGGAGGTCTACAGCCATTCAGTGAGTTTTCACTCCCTTTTTTGATAATCCGTCACTTGATGATCCCTATAGAGACCGCTCAGAGAGAGCTATAAAGCACGTGAAGCGGTATATAAGTCTACGGGCTATTGCTATAGACTCCTTGTCCTATTGTTCCCACAACTGTTATTGAGGTAGGCTTCAGCACTGTTTATCTTCTGCATTGGTTGACCCAACCCAAAGACCCTTCTAATGACACTCAGAAGCCAAATAACACAAACATTTCCCAGCTAATCAAAACGAAAATCTTTCAACACATCCCTAAGTCCTTTTTATCTTGGATGGCAGCCACCTTTTTATTTCTACTGAAGACAGTTTGTACAATGAGTTCACTAGAGTTTCACTTACCAACCGGACTTGAGAAGATAAAGCAGAGTGGGTAAGAGACTCGCCCGTCATCATGCTGGTACTTGTAGCTATAGACAATGAATGTGTTCTAAAGGTAAGGAAACTAGGGAACTTAAGTGTGGTCTGTGGAATACTCCACAGTTCACATGCACCCTAAGCCAGGGGTGAAATGTAAAAATTTTCCCTACCGGTTCTGTGGGTGTGGCTTATTTTGTGGCCGTGGCCTGAAGGTCAGGTGACTGGGTGGGCGAGCTTTTACACTTTACACAGAACACAAAAAACTTTTACACTTTACAAACACACAA
>JANHFT010006707.1:232199-247671 GCA_032467955.1 Pseudoxenodon macrops | reverse complement strand
GCACACATTTAAGTCTGCCTTTTGAGTGTTTTTAGAGGCCCATTAAATTTTGCCTTGGCAGGCCAAACATCTTCAGTTCACCCAAAGACCTGATGAGGGAAGGTTATCAAATTCCTCATGCTTGCCAGATGCATCTACTCCTTCCCTCCCCAAAAGCCTCAAGTTCTTTAGTGCAGTTCCAGAAAAATAAGTGTGGGAGACTTCACGACAGCATCAGGAGTTGGTGTCTTTGAATAGACCTCTGGAGTAGCCTATAATGGCTAGGAACAAACCTGGATTTTGTCCACTATATGATGGGGATTTGGAAGGTTCTTTTTAGTAGTATTTGGGGGGAAATCGGGGGTTGGCTTTTATATGTATATGTAGGCTGATGCTGCATCTCATAATTAGGAAAATATTGGATTGTGCAGAGATGGATAGATTGACATTGAAAATAAAAGATAGAAGAGATACAGAGTCCTACTCAACGTGGGATAAGTTTTATCAATGGTTAGATATAAGAGGTAAAGGTTAGATGAAGAAATATTATTGTTATGTGCATGTAAAAGATGAACATTGTCTATGACTATAAATATGCTAGTATAATGAACATGATTATATATAAGCTAATATAACTATTAATATTGCTATAATTACTATGTATATTATTATTATTATTATCATTATTACTATATCTGTTACTTTTTTCATAAAATGAAATGCCTGGACTCTGTTTTCAAAATATTTATATATAAATAAATAAAAATACTATTAATAAAAACCTAGCATCTCTGGCCCTCTGCTGTTCATGCGGAGAAGATTGTTTCTTTTAACAGTTTGCCAAAATTAAGGACTTGACATGCTACCAAAGGGCAACAACTGAGTGTTTACAATCTTGCAAGAAAGGAAGTAAAGAAAAAATTAAAACTTCAGTGCTATGCCTATTATTTTTGGGAATAAAAATGAGTGAATGTAGAAGGCTTTATTTTGTAGCATATGCTATCCTTCAGGTGTAAGATCAGATTTAAGCATGCAGCTGAATTGGATGGGAGCATTGGCTGGTGAAAAGTAATGAATACGTCTAATTCCCATGGGATTATTACATGTTTCGGTGTTCATATTCATTAAAAAGAAATAACGGAAAGCTGTATTAGTGAAATTGTAATTTTTAAAGGTTGAAAATGTTGAATAAAATTCTTTAGAAAAAAAAAGACATTAAAGGATCCCTGCCATTATAAAACAACGGGCACAGCACAGAAATTCAGTAGAAACTCAACAGAGTGATTTCAATATTACTTTTCAACCTGCAGATATTTTCTTTTTGAAAAAAAAAGGCAAGATGTATCTGAACAAAAAGCTCACCTTGGTCCAAGGCCCTAACCATGGTGATCAGTTGTAAGAGTAGGGAGACATCTAAGAAGGGGAAAAGAGAGAGAAATTCCTCAGGACTTCTTCCTCCTCCTCTTTCTTCCTCCTCAGAAGATAACATGTGACTCCCTTTAAGAGAGGAGAAAGAATTCCTCACCTCATAAAAATCCAAAACTGATACAGAGGCCCAGAGAGGAACTTCTGCCTCAGGGGCGGGTTCTAACTTACCTCACTGCCGGTTTGTTTCCTCCCGCGCCGTGTGGCTACGCGCACATTTTGTGCATGCGTGCATGCGCAGTGCAAAAAAATTACAAAAAGTACCCAAAAAAGCCAAAACAAGATTGTGATATATGTGCAGTACCAGAAACTCAGCTTCTGAGCATGCGCAGAAGAAAAAAAAACTGGAAAAATTAAAAAAAAAACCTCCCAAAAAAAATCCCCAAAAAAGATGTCGGCATCCACGGACCAGAACCGGTTCCATGACATTACCAGCGGCTTACTACCTACACTACAGAACCAGTCCGAACCGGTAGGAACCCAACTTTGCTCTGCCTCTTGAGAATAAGCCCTGAGGGATGCACCACATTTGTGGGCTTTCTATATCTAGAATAGCTGCTGATCAGGAGAGACTGATTCTTTTTCACCATTTTCAGGTTTCATTTATCTGGTGCTTTGTCCTCCAACGTCCTTTGTGTGACACTGACTCAGATCTTATCTAGGCTGCAAGATACTACCCGACTTGTAACTGCAGAAGCATCTCTTGTTTTCTCCAATTCAGGAGAAACTCTGATAGAACTTGCTACATGCGTATCATTTGGAATGGCAGTGTTTACACTGCTGTCAGAGAGGGCAAGAACACAATTTCCAGATGCCAACTCTTTGGATACACTCTCATATTTCCATTATTTAACTAAAATTGCAGTAATACAGAACAATAGGGAAAACTATCAGTGGCTGGAGTGTTGTGAAATCATTATTTTCCTGAGATCTTGGACTAATCCTTCTTAAGATTCTCCTTTTATTGTTACAGTGCTGAGAGGAGGGAGGGAGAGAGGGAGAGAGAGAGAAAAAGAGAAAGAAAGGAAGAAAAACGTATTTCTTCTGCCATTATGAAAATAAAAGTCCAAGGCTTCCATTCGTCACTGACACTGCCAAGGAAACATGAGGCTGTCTAACCTCCAATACAAAGTACCCATAAGGTACCAAGCATCAAAGCATATTAAAAGATATTAACTACATATTTGCTTATGAACAAGATAAAAAGCAGTATGGCCCCCAGGTTCTCAAGCTGTGAGTGGAACAGCTTTGCAATTTGCCTGCAAAACTGCATTTTGATCTTAATGAATATAAAATGGCTACCATTAAAAGTAAAACAGATTATTCCAGGCCTTTCAGGGCCCATAGCTCTTTGGCGGTCATGGAGGGCCACTATGATCTTTCATTAAAATCTCACAGCAGGCCTCCCTCTCTGGCAAATCAAGCCTTGGCTGTCTAGGCGATTGGCTACATTTAAAAGTAATTTTCTGAAAATCTACACAGATTTTCAATTTGGTAATGAAAGTCGTAAGAGAATGCAGCAGGCAGCGTTCTGTCGAATGTCGTTACTAATCCAGTGTTCGCATTCATTAGGAATTCAACTGCCCCCATAACTATCTGGCTGATGGCAGCCTGCCATTTCAGCTCAGTTGTAATCTCCATTTGTTAATGAGTAGCATGTGTTAATTGTTGTCGGCATTCCTGCCACACATCCCTTCCGTAACAACATATTTTACCTGCTGAAAGGTGATGGCAAGGCACATTCAGAGCCTGCTGTCTTTCAGGGGGAGAGGGATTTGGTAGGCTAGATCAAGGGTTCACAATCTTTGAGAAAAGCAGGACAAAAAAAAAACAGAGAAAGAATATTATAAGCATACTGTAAGCTTTTGTCCAGTTGAGCTGCTAGAATATAGATCTGATTGCCAGAACATTTATCTCTGGGATAGGTGAAAGAAACAGGCAGGTTTAGATATTGGTCAGATTTATACAACATGCTGGTCTGGACTTAAATAGAGGAGGGTCATCTGTCGTTCAGTGCATTGTAGGAACTCAATCATCTCTCATCCTATGAACCAGGCAATCAGATGAATATGTAATTTTAATTGTTTGGGTGGCAGTACTGTAAAAACATAATTTGTGTTTGTATATTCTGGCTTTTGCAACCCAGCCATTAAGTGTATGGGATTCCAGCTTCAGAAATATAGGAAACATCCTGAGACCAGAAATTCCCTCTAGGTGCTCTGCTATCAAAGGCTACTTTAAAAAAAAGTACAGGTAGAACTCAATTTACCACAGTTCTTTTTTTAGTGATCGTTCGAAATTGCAACATCCCTGAAAAAAAATGACTTATGACCGTTTTTCACACTTACAACCATTGCAGCATCCCCAGTGCCATGTGATCAAAATTCAGATGCTTGGCCAGAGACTCAGCTTTATGACGGTTGCAGTGTCCTGGGGTCATGTGGTCTCCTTTTGTGACTTTCTGACAAGCAAAGATAATGGGGAAACCAAATTCAGTTAACAACTGTGTTACTAAGTTAACAGCTGCAGTGATTCACTTAGCAACTGTGGCAAGAAAGTTCATAAAGTGGGACAAACCTCACTTAACAACTGTCTCACTTACTAACATACATTTTGAGCTCAATTGTGGTTGTAAGTCAAAGACTACCGGTATTCTGTGTGGTGGCAATCTCTCTCTTTCTTCTGAATATTGAAGACAGTTCCTAAGAACTACATGCATGATTGTCTCAATGTTTTTCAAGTCATTTTCAGGGTTAAGCCATTTCTGTTCCCTTTTCCCCCCTCTTTCCTTTTCTGAAAAAGCATATGCATATGTGTATTCCACAGTTGCATTCTCTGTAAACACATGTGAAGTGTTAACATAACAAAAAGAATGCTCTGGTGCTATAACAGTTCAGAGAGCAACTGATGTGAATTTTACAAGACGGAAATGCAAAATAAGAGAACCCTTCCCTGGTAAGGAAGAATCTGAAATCATACATTGACGAAAGAAAGCCTGTTCTGTGGTTACTGAAATCTGAAGAGAGGAAATCCCTGAAGAGAGACCTGAAGCCAGGCAAGAGTCAAACCGGGCTAGATGAAGGAGACTTAGATCTTTGTTTCAGCCCAAACTTCTGCTGGGAGGTGGAGCACCATGCTGCCCTCAGGTGGCTGAGTAAAAGAAAGATTAAGAAAGATAGTTCATTTATTCCAAACCATGTGAGGAAAAAGTAGCAGGAAAAAGACAACCATGCTAATGATTTACACAATGAAATGAGAAAATGTAACACTTTCACTTCATGTTTCATTGTGAAGTGTGTGGGGAAAGAGTTTTGTGTTGCATGTTGTTCCTAAATTTTTGCAGTGACAATGACAAAGCCGTGTCATCCTGCAATAACGTGCACACTAAAAAAACGCTATAAAATGCCATCCTATGGATTTCTTATCTCTCCAAAATAATTTGGGCTTTAGGATTTTAAATGTTTGGGAGTGCCTTCTGAGGAAATGTTTGGAATTCTATGAGGAAAACATGGATAACGCACATATATAGACAATATTTTCATGAAGTTTGGGGGGGGGGAATTATTACAGTTAGTCCTTGACTTATGATCACAATTGAGCCCAAATGTTATGTTACTAAGTCAGATATTTGTTAGGTGAGTTTTGTTCAGGGGTGAAATTTAAATTTTTTCCCCTACCGGTTCTGTGGGTGTGGCTTATTTTGTGGGCGTGGTTTGGAATTCAGGTGACTGGGTGGCCGTGCTTTTATACTTTACACAGACAGAACACAAAAAACATTTACACCTTACAAACACACAACACAAAACAACACAACTGACTCAGACACCATGCAAAAGCAGCTGTACTGACTCACACACAGAATTGCAAAAGCACACAAAATGGCCCTTGCCACAAGCATGAAACTCACAGAGCCACAAAGAGCTGGGAAATTTTTTTTTGCACTTTACACACACACCACAAAACAACACAACACAACTGACTCAGACACCATGCAAAAGCAGCTGTACTGACACACAAAATGCAAAAGCACACAAAATAGCACCAGCAACAGGTTTAACAGGTTTAACAGATTTGGAGAACCAGTTCTATGACATCACCAGCTGCTTGCAACCTACTCTATAGAACCAGTGCGAACCGGTAGGATTTCACCCCTGCCCTAAGCTAAAACCAAATAAACTATAGTCTGCTTTGGAGCAATGCATGAACCCAGTATGGAAATAAAGCTCTTTCGCCTACTATAAATATCTTCCCTTCCTGGACACTTATGCCAGAAGTAAGTTTCTAAGGAAGCTCTGCACACATTCATTAACCTCCAGCCTCCACGCCAAGAAACACAACATAAGCTTATTGGCTCAGGCACCAAAAAAATGACAGCAGAAACTTGTTTCTATGTACCAAAACATTACTTTGATCACTGATAAAGGATATCGAGGTTGTCTTTCTGGAAGTTCATCTTTTAGTTCGTCTGGAGATATGCCCTGTAGGAGTCACAACAACAACTAGTATTTTAGCAATCTACTTTATAGCCGAGATGCGATACATTATTACAGCCTTCACTCATTTTAAAAATGTATTTATAGTCAATACCAACACTTAAAAAAAACAAATTATTATGATCTGTTAGTTTAGCGCAAGAATATCCTTTATTTTTCTTTGGCTGGCTACATATATAAATAGATATAAATAATGTTCCTATTGAGATCATGTTTAGACGAAAAACAAAATGTTTATATATTTAAGCAACTTGGCAAAGCAAAGAGCTACTTCTGCCTCTTACACAGATTTACCTCATGTTCTTCATCCAGAACCACCAGCTGTTTCTCTTTATCAATCTTCACTATACAATAAAAAGAAGGAAACAAAAAATGTTAATTTAAATTATGCTATGGGGGGGGGAGAACTATTGTCATTCACTTACATGCCGTTTAATTGGTTGCTTTTCTCTTTCACCTCAACTAAATGCAACAAGACCATTAGACAAACTATTTCCAAATACAGGTAGTCTTTGACTTACAACAGTCCACTTAGTGACCATTCAAAGTTACAACGGCCCTGAAAAAAGTGACTTATGATCATTTTTCACACTTATGGCAGTTACAGTTCGCCATGGCCATGTGGCTCCTTGACAACTGACTCACATTTATGACGTTTGCAGTGTCCTGGGGGTCATGGAATCACCTCTTGCTACCTTCTGACAAGCAAAGTCAATGGGGGAAGCCAAAGTCCCTCAACAACCGTTTTATTAACTTAACAACTGCATTGATTCACTTAACAAATGGGGCAAGGAAAATGGGGCAAAACTCACTTAACAAATTTCTCACTTAGCAACATAACTTTTGGGCTCGATTGTGGTCGTAAGTTGAGGACTACCTGTAGTCATCAGGCTGCGCTGGCTTTTATCAAAAGCAGGCTAGTTCACTCATCAAATTTAGCCAAAGGAGCACTATGCCTGGTCCAAACTCATCTAATTCGTGGCTCTCAGCATTTTTCCAGGGGAAGTTGAGACCCAGATTTATTGAACCATTTATTAGTTAAAACCCATAAAGATTCAAGGCACCAATTTCTCCATTAAACACCCCAATACTTCACAAAGGATCCTGGTCCTGCCTACATTGTAATAGGAAGGAGTGTTAGATATGTACATTGGTTTAACTTATTTATAAAAACAATAAAGGTGGGATTAAAAAAAAAAAAGTATCTAAATCAGGGGTGTCAAACTGGCGGAGTGCGGGCCGGATGTGTCACACACAAGCCACGCCCACCCCAGCTCCGCGAAGGGGAAAACGTTGTGAAACGTCATGTGATGGCAACATAACGCCACAAGTTTGACACCCGTGATCTAAATTGTCTTTGTGTGCCACATCAAGGGTAGTACAGCCCTCAAGCAAACAAAGGCGATATATGTTATTGTTTCTGCATTAAAATCCTGTATGTGTAGTTCGGCTTAGGTTTTGTGTATTTTGTTAATCGAACCATTGTCATTTACAAATGCTAAAAACATCTGTATCACCCTCTTAAAACTTCTGAAATCTGTTCTGAAAACAGGCTTTGAGTCTGGCCAACTTTGGAATGTGGCCTTTGATATGTTGCATAAAGCTGACGTGGTCGGGAAGCCAAGAGAAGTCTCACATTCCCCACTGGATGCCAACCACAATTAACCTACTTGTATGCCAAAGTCTGCACTCTTCGGAATTTTGCAATGCAGACTGTACATGTAATTCAAATGCAACTAAAACAATGGAAATGCTACACAGGAAATGGTTTTTTTTTATGTGATCTTGTTTGCACAAAACAAAAGTACACTGTACTCAAACCAACAATGTACTCGAACCAGCTCAAAATAGGGCATAACTGTACAACCAAATGCTCCTAAATTTGCTTCAAAGACTTAATGGCTTTTTAAAACGTGTGTGTGTGTGTGTGTGTGTGTGTGTGTGTACATACACACTTTTTAAAAAGCCTTTAAGTATTGGAAGAAAATCTAAAAGCATGTGCGCGCGCACGCGCACGCACACACACACAAAAATCCAAGTTAATTTCCTCCAGAGGAGAGAACGTGAGTCTGTATTATTCCCCCAAGTGTTGTGAGCCCTCCCTTTCAGCTTACTGATAATGGCTGCATTGTTCGTGTCTTTACGAAAACGAAATTTTCTCAGCTTCTCTATAAGGTCTTCAGCAACATCACAAACCACTAGGGATTCACTCTAAAGAGAAGAGGGGCGGGGAGTTAAAGAGAAAAGGCACAGATGAACAAAAGGTCTCTTTATGCCAGCCATAGATATCACGCCAAATCCTCAACTGCTGGAGATGCAATGCATATATTTAAAAAAAATCAGGCAAAACCTTATTTAGAGAAAAGCTATAGCAAGTATTTTGAAGAAAACAAAAAACACATAATGAGAATGTAGTACAATATCCATGAGGACAACTGTTGCAGTTTCCTAGTCTGCTACCCTCCAGATAAGTTTAGTTCCATTATATTTGGAATGTAGGGAGATGATTTCAAGACTCCGTTACCAAATCCTTTTGGCATATAAAGTGGAGGCTTACTGGGGGTTGTTGGTAGCCCAGCCTACTAGGAAGGATCTGAGTTGAGAATGTCTGGCTATTCACGTTTTCACTTTCTTTATTTTCCTGCACTGACTGTCAAAGAAATCAAGCTTCAGGCAATCAGAGGACTGCATACAGTGTGAATTCAGTATAACTAGATGAAAGATACTTATCCTTTTCTTCCCTCAAAATCCTTGATGGCCTTACCCATTCCTACACTCCAAGATGGACAACACAAGGTCTTTCAGGTGGTAGTGTTGAATTAACAGTTCCAGCATCTCTTGCCTCTGCCTATGCTTGCAAGCTTGGTGGGCAATATTTTGTTTCTTTATAGTGTGAACTCACAGCCTCCTGCTCCCTAGCCTGGTGCCTTAACAGCTTGACCAAATTGGCTCGTTCAGGTATCCCAGTGCTTTCCTGCTTGTGGCCACCTCTTCGATCACTCTTGCTGTTGAAAGGTTTCTAGCTTGTTCAAATAATTCCACTTGGCATTTCCTATGCTCTCTGCCCTCCCAAAAATCTCTACCATGCTACTTTTCTTTCATTCATTCCTTTCTTTCCTTCTTCAAATCCTTCATTTGCTTGTTTTGTAAAGTATGCAACAGAATGCACATCCTCACATTCAGCTGAAATGAATCTTACCATGATTATAAAAACTATTCTCACTTGATTGTCCATGATTCCAATTCCCTAACTTTCCCATTTTGTCTCTCTCAGGTTGCCTTCCAGATCATTATGCCTTCTGGATCTGCCTTTCTATTATTTTATTGGGGGTGGGTTCCATATATAGATAATATTTGCAATGGACTATTCCCAGTATTGCATGGCACACAGCTTGTTATCAGAATTCAATATGTGCATTTCTGAGGAAATACATCCTATTGAGTTCAATGTGATTTACTTTTGCAAGACCAGAGTAGTAATTCAAGGGTGTGTTTATATGTTTTGCAGAGCCATAATGTTACTTTGGTTTTGGCTAGAATGCGTCTGTAGTGACTGTTTACTCAGAAACGTATGGTTAAAAAACCCATGACTTAATACAGGGTGAAGCCAGCCAAGAGCAGGAGACCAACACTCAAGTCTCTCTGATCCAACATAACTAATGCACGTGTTACTAAATCAGACAGCTAAGCAAACCCAAGTTTCTTTTCACTCTGCAATAAACAAATTGGAGATTCCCATGTCCAATATAAAAAGCTATGCATTTTCACCAAATGGGTAATTAAGCTACAAAATTTCTAAAAACGTAGCAACAGTCACCAATTATAAAAGGAAATAAGACAATTTATAGAGAATACTATTGTGACTATTAGTCACAACTGCTATATATTGCTTCCAGTTACCAAGGCAGCATGATTTTCAACATTAAGAAAACATTAGTCCATGGGTTTATGTTGAGCTTCGAATTTCTCACACACACCTGGTTTCAAAAGAAGAAAATTCCTGCACCTGGTTGTCCCAACATGGATATGCTGGATTAGATGCTAGACTAGGACACTAAAGTGATTCAGATGTTTTTATTCAGGGACCAACTGGCAAAATTATTCAAAACAGATATTGCAAATGAAGGCAAATATACGTGTCCCAGGAAAATGTTGCAGGATCCAATCAAATCAGTCACAGGGACCAAAGCTTTATTCTTTCAAGCTTTTGGGCTCATACTAAAGCCCCATCATCAGGGAACTTCTCTCTCTTCAGAATATGTAAAACAGATATTCAATTATTCTATATTACACAAATAAATCAGAACAGATGATACTAGTTTTCTTTTCTTCTTCTTTTTAAATCTTGCTCATAAACCCGACCTGCAATCCATTTTACAGTATGCTTTCAATACTCACCATGTATGCTGTATGAAAATATATCCTGGCAGTTACAATTAAGCCAGAAAAGCCACAAATCAGTTTCCCCAACAGATTTGACTTTCCGGCATTTGTTATGATGCACAACCAACTATTTCCCCCCCAAAAATTTTTTTTGCTTATAACAGAAGGTTCTGAGCCTGCAAGCAGTCCTTGAGCATGAGAACAGAGTATCACAATCTTGTTGCCAGGGGAAAAGAATAAAATGGATTCAGTTTTTTTCATCTTCTGTATCTTTCTGTTTAGGGATTTGGTATCCGTCCTGTGCTATATAGCAAGAGCCAGTATAAAAACCACAGGATTGGAGGAAGATTAATTTATTGACCTTTCCCCCTCTCCCATTGCAAAATGTTTTGGATAAGCACTGTCTTTTGTTTATCTTACATCTATTCCTCCAAAGCATATATAATGCATTAAAAATGCATTTTTGAGGAAACATAACATCTAAGAAAGTTGCTTCAAAGCACAAGATCCCGATAACATCTGATGGGTTTAGAAACAGACATGTGCTGCATTTCTTCATACAAAAGTCTTAAAATCTCTCACAAATACACAGCTTGGAATTACAAAAGTCTTGCTTTTTTCAATTAGGCTAAAGTTTCACCAACAGCTTCTGAGCACACAAAGAGATAAGTCAAATTCCTCAATATTAAGCAATATTTGTAGTTGGGAATTAGAAGTTGCAACAACACAAGGGAATGGATTTGAAGAGAAAGGCAATGAAGAGTCCCAAGGCCATCCAGACCAATCTCACCTTGCAATGTACACAAACTACTTCTATCTGTCAACATTTGCTATAGATAGAAAATGACCATACTTTTTGGACCAGAACAATAAGAAGCATACCATTATTTTTACAAATGAAAATAAGTATACTCAAAGGTATGGTTTAACACAAGTGTGAAAAAAACATTAGGTCTTCAAATTATTCTTTCCCAGGACAGCTAAATAGCAATAATAAAATAATAAAACCTTCTTCAAGTGAACTCCTAGTAAATTCATGGACATCAATTCATATCAGTTTATTTGGGATTTTTTGGTAGCAGCATGTATTTGCTATTGCCTTCTTCCAGAGTTTCCCCCCCCCCCCAGTCTAACATCCTTAGATTTTCAGATCATTTATCATCTAAAAACTAATTAGTTAAGGTTGGCTAGATGCTGCTACCTGTTTGACAAGGAGCATTTAGGTGCCATAACATCAGATTTTGCCAACTCCTTCTAGAGTTACACATATTGAAAACTATTTAAATCAGTTGACATTTTTCCCCATATAAACACAAATCAGTCAGTTGCAAGACCTCTAGAGCAATTCTCATGGATTACAGTTCTCCTTTCAGGAAGTTTTAGGAAACAGATCCTAATTAGAGGATAATGTTCCAGTTGAACCCCATGGCCTTTTCCCCCAGTGAGACTTAATGCTTAGTGCCGAACTGCACTATCAAGACTATCAATGTGCCTCAATCATTCCTGGAATTTAAGCCACTCATGTCTCCACTTTTCCATCAAATCATGAAAAGAATGACAAGTGCCAATTTAGCTCTTCAAATATTTCTCTGTGACCTTGAATCTAAAATATTTCAAGGAGCTTTTCCTAGAGCAGATTACCCCAAAGTGGGTCAACACCAACCCTCATAGTTCAATAGAATAATCCATTATTATTGTTGTTACTATTATTATTATTATTATTATGTTAGTTATACTTGTATTTATCAAATACTTGAGACTCAATGAACAATCTGAAACTTGATGAGATGAAGAGTATGGAGTCTTGGAGGCATTTCTCAATCTCAGAGAAAGAGGTGTAGCCTTCAAACTCCCAGAATTTCCCAGCCAGGTTGAGGTTGGGAAAAACTGGGCTGGAGAACAAGTATCCGTTTTCCCCAAGGTAGGGTCTCCCAGTTGTGCTGGACCTCAAATCCTAGCCATTTGTTTTGATGATGGGAGAGGGGGAGAAAACTATACAGACGGAAAGAAACGAGACCTGCAAAATGCGGAAAGAAAATTGCAATTTAGTCCTACCTACCTTTGCAAGCAGCATTGATTTTTTTTCCCTTTGAAGAGGCGGCAGAGAGTAGCCATTCTAAACTGCCCTCCCCCCTTCCGACGCGAAGGAAAATTGGGAGATAAATTTCATTAAAAAGGAGCATCAATCCGAAGATTGGTGGATCGTCCCCATAACTGGAATTCATCGCCTTAAACCTTTTTCAAATATTTAGGCAAAGCTTCCGGGAACCCCGTACGTTGCTTACAAGCCACCATATATCTTTTCTACTTGTAACAAACAAGCTCATTGCATTCGATTTAGCTGAATTGGGGTGGGTGGGGGCTATCAATCGCTGGGAGGGGGCTATTTCTTTAGAGATTAAATGATCGCAAGAAGGGCGGGGGGAAAGAAAGATGAAGACCCAAAAGACCCCCCAAAAAAACCGAAGCGCGATTCCACGGCAAGAGGTCTCGTGAACTTACCATCTTGTAGCTGCAGCAGCTTCCTTCCCTAGCGCTGGCCCTTTAAGAACCCGGGAGGGTCCTCCCCACCTCAAGCCCCAATCCTGTTCCAGACCCGCTTAGTGCGCATGGCCTGAGCACTCCCTGAACCAATCAATTGTATCGCTCGGCTCCGGCGGTGGCCTTCCCTAGCTACGGTGCGCGAGAGGCGAGTTGGTCTCAAGTGGGGAATCATTACAGCAATTGTCTCCCTACTTCCCTTCCCCCCGGGCCTCCATCCACCCGCCCACGCCTAGAGAGGCTGGAGGATAAAGAGCGTCCCATAGTCGATAGTCTATCATTCCGGGCGGGGCGAGGGAGAGTGCCTCGCTCTCCCTCCTCTCAAGTTAACCAGGAAGCAATGTTGCCATGGTAACCAATGAGCTTTTCTTCTCCCACCCCCACCCCAAAAAATGAGGCCGTGCTACCGCCCCCTTTAACACCGAAACAAAGCCAAGCTAAGCAAAATTAAACAATGTGTTTACTCCTAAACGAAAAATAAGAGCTACTTACATTTTGGGCATGTAAGTCTTATTTTAAAAGTCCACATTTAACATTTAAAATTGTTAATGAGGGATCCTTGGTGCTCTCTAAACTTTGTTTTCTTGCAGACTTTTCATTACCCAAACTAGGTAACATCATCAGTGCTAGTAAAATTGTTAATATCTCTACCATAGAAGTAGTCACGTTACAAGAAGGAAATCGTCTTTGAGTATGCTGCTGAAAACTTAATCACTTCCTGATATTGAGACTCCTCTCACAAAGGCTTATTCCAGCCTTCTCCAATCTGGTGTTTTCATAGTGAACTACTAGACCACTTATTCTGTCATTCCCAGACAGCATTGTATCACTATTAGCCTGGTTTGTATTATAATCCTGCTGGATACCCAATTGGGTTTTATATTATAATCAATTTGTTACTCTCAAGATGTGTGGACTTCAACTCAAGAATTCCCCAGCTGGTGTGAACTTCAATTCCCAGAATCCCCCAGCCAACCTAATGCCTGGGGAATTCTGGGAGTTGAAGTCCACACATCTTAAAGTCATAGCTGAAAACTACTACTCTGAAAGATAATATCCCAATCGTCTCAACAGTCTCTGGGCATATTTTGAGTGGAACACAAGCTTTGGGATGGAAAAAAAACTGGACACAGAGCCTCTGTCTGCTAATGTCTAATCATTTTGTCAGAGGTTATGCAGGCTCCATAGAAACCTAGATAGATCACTCTTTTGAAAAGGTGGTTTAAACCCTAAGACTAAGGGTCCTGCTTTTATATATCTACTTGGGTGTAAGTCGTGGAACTGAGCTCAAGTCCAGTAAATGTGTATTGAATTTTTTTTTGTTGGCAAAAAACACAAAATTGAATGAATGGGATGCAAGTGAAGTGTTTTTGTTAATACTTTTAATACAGAAGTATACAAGTTATGGAAAATATTTGCAAAATGTATACAAATGTTCAAAAAATACAAAGAGCAATAGCATTAGCAGAGGAAAAACAACTGGGATAATTTATGTATGCTTGTTTTAATTCTTATTTATTTTAACCCATCTAAGGATCCATTTAAGATAATTAAATATGCATGAAGCACTTTACTAGTGAAGTAGTAATACGTTTTTTTCTATTTGTTTCAAGATCATCACATCGTTTGGACCTCCGGAAGCTGCAATTCCCAGCATCTCTCACCATTAGCCTTCCTCAGCTGCAATTCAGCTGGAGGTTGCCCATACTTTTGAGTGGTGGTTTTTATAGGGTGGTGTGCTTCAGTTTAATAGAGTGACATCGAGTCCTGTATGTACCAACATTAAAAAAAAAACCATGTGTAGGTATGGCTGCATACTACCAAAACAACGTTTCAAAGAGACAAATAGTATATTGTAATGGTGTGTTAATAATAGGATACAGTACCGCTGAATTGAAAGGGTGGTATAATATACGGGAGGCCATCTGCATTAATTACAGTACCACGAAGCGAACCGGTAAGGCGCGATTGCAAAAGGATCTCACCAACTCGACCTGCAATAATAAACAAGAGGAGGAAGTGGCGGATCGGGAGGTGCCGCTTCTCGATTTCTTGGCGGGCATGCGCTTCGTTTGCGCATGCGCTCTTAGATGACAACAAAGGGACGGTGGGGGTTTGGAAGCGGGAGCGCCGCTTCTTTCTCTTCTTCGTTACCTGATGGCTGCTGCGTTGTTGGTGACGCTGTACGAGTACTCCCCGCTCTTCTACATCGCCCTGGTGTTCGTCTGCTTCTTGGTGACCAGCGGCCTCATCATGGGCTGGTAAGTCGTGGAGAGGCAGTAAGATGATTATGCTTTGCTCCGGCGGTTTCTGGAGTCGAACCGCGAAGATTGGCTGAGAGTCTTAATTGAAAGGTGGGGGGGAGAGTGTGGAGTATAGCAATAGCACTTAGACTTATATACCGCTACACAGTGCTTTTACAGCCCTCTCTAAGCGGTTTACAGAGTCAGCATATTAACCCCAACAATCTCTGTCCTCGTGCAGAATGTATGCAGACAAGCGATTGTCCTCTAACCCTCCGCTTGCATTGAACAAGGAATTCCCACTGTCAGATTTTCCATAAGATTTATGTTGGTAGTGAAGGAAGTTAGCACCTACCCACCCCTCCTAGAGGAATTAAATATCCTAGAAAATATCAGAAAGGCAGAACA
>JANHFT010006707.1:136473-151854 GCA_032467955.1 Pseudoxenodon macrops | reverse complement strand
GCTGTCCACCATTAAACCATCTTTCCAAGCAGTCTCCATGTTTCCAGTGTCTTCTTCCCCACTTGGAACAGAACCTAAATGGACAGAAACAGAACCTAGATGGACATTTCCTCCAACAGTGTCATCTGCAGATTTGATGAGTTCCTCTTCTAGTTCCTCTTCTAAGTCATTTATGAAGATATTGAAGAGTAGTGGGCTTAACATGGAACTTTGTGGTACCTCACTGCTTACTTCCCTCCATATAGATGTAGTACCTTTAAGGACTACTCATTGAGAAAGGTTCACTACCAGTTACAAATACATCTCACAATTGAGCATTCTTCACCATCCTGCTGACATATTTAGTGTTAATCTGATAAAAGTATCAGAGAGGACTAGAGGTCCAGTACATTAGCTATGCAAACTCACTGGGTGACTTTGGGCTGTTCATTTTCTTTGGACCAAATCTATCCTGTTTGATTTTAGTGAGGAACTGAAAATGCATGAGGAAGCAATATGTAAATGATTCTAAACAGATGGAAGAAAGGCAAGAACTGAAATTAGCTAAACTTATAAGTAAACAGAGAAAAAGCTGTATAAAGAGAGAGACAATTTAACATGAGTTTGACATAATTAGCTATTCTGTCACAAAATAAAATGTCTTTTAACTCCTAAAGGCCTGCAACTTTCCACCCAACTGATAATTCAATTCTGAAGACACAGAAAAAGGGGCTTTCCTATGGATTTCAGCTACCAATAGGCACAACTACATGTTAGGCTATCTATATAATTTCCCCCCAAGCAGTAAAAAGAAGAAACTGTGGTTGGACCACTCTTTTCTCTGGCTTTCATTTAATATTAAGATGGTTGGCATTTGTTTGAAAATTCAAGTTTTAAATATCATGGATATCGTAATCAATTGTCCACTCTCAGCTCTTGCACATTAAGACAATTGGAATATCCATATGTTTGTATTTGCCACACAATGCAAATGTATCTGAGATCACCCAGAAATGCAAATGTGGCATCATGCAATACTGCTTTATGACACTGACCTTGAATGCTTTTCAGGGCCTTTCAAATCCAACTTTTGGATTTTTAAGAAGTTGCAACTGCTACCTTTTTGAAAAAGTGTTATTCTTTATATTACAGGATTAAATTATGCTCTTACACCACTCTATCCAAGCATAATAACCTGCATTAAAAAGGCATGGAGAGTCCTTTAAGCCATATCTTCATGGTCATTTTACACTCTATAATAATCTGAAAAGATGCAGAGAAAACATTGTTGCCCTTGATCTCCACTTCCACATTGGCAAGTTGATCATGTAGGAAGATTGCGAAGGTACATATATAGTAGTGGCCAATTATAGAGTTTTATCCTTGAGTGTCATTGAGAAAACAATATCTTACTTTGCATTTTTCAGGACAAAACATTTCAAGCAATTCAAATATTATAACTTGGGGTTTTAAATTTTTTATTGGAGATGGTGTTACTGATGGGGAGTGAACTTCACTGCTTGTAATATTACGCAATACGTGTGAGAGATTCATTTTGTATAGTTTTAAGTCTAGCAAGAAGTTTCCTCATCTATCTTTCTGTTGAAACTCTATAAACTAAGAGTCAATAATGAGGAGGCTGAATTAGAATCTTTTAAAAGGCCCTCTCAGCCTCTAGTTGTCAAGGAGGGAAAAAGAGAGTTGGGATAACAAAGTTTGTGCAAAATGGATTTAGGGAGAGAAGAGAAAGAATATTATGCTCCTAAAATCCTCTTCTTGCAATAGACATCTAATGAAAATAATGGTTTCTAACCAGCATTATAGTTGTCTAGTGGAGACATTAGTGTCTTTCCAAATCACAGTTTTTCTAATCTACACCATCAAAGCCTATTAATGAAGAAGGTGGAATTGCCTTTATTTTGCTACTTAAAATGTTAAAAGTCTATTTTCATGTGTTGTGAATGTATGTGTCATGCTTCTAGGTAGACATGTGTCATTAATTTCCTAATCTGTTCATTAACACCATCAGTTCAGCTTAAAATCATAGAACTATAATTGGAAGCAGCGGCTGAGTTGTACCCACTGCTCAATAGAAAAATCCCAATTAAAGCACCCCTGACACATGTCTATTGAGTCTCATCCAATGAAGGGGGAATGTTCCCCCTTTTTTAGGTAATTGCTGCCACTCTTAGACTGCTTTTCATGTGAGGAAGCTTTTTCTAACATTTGTTTAGAATCTTCCTTCCTTATATCTTCAAATATATGCTGCACACTTGAATAATAGAGAGCAGGTTACGACTGTCATCCTTTAAAGCAACGGAAGATATTGAGTCTTTTCATCTCAAGGTGAAATAGGTTTAATTCCTTCAATGAGATTTACTTTCTAGTTCACTTATCCTCTTGCCATTTTATGAACTTGTTTCTCTAAATCCTTTTTAAATTTGATAACCAGAACTGAATAGAAAACTCAAAAGAGCAGAATAAAGAACGATCGCTTGCTCTGGCTATGACTATCCACCCAGGATATTTCTGAACTCTTGTCCTTAACCGTTGGGCACATTGGCAAGGGTGATACAATGTGGAGTTCAACAATACCTGGAGGACAGCAGGTTTCTCAGCCTTGAACTAAAGGTTTTATTCCGGATTTTCCTAGGGAAACAAAGTATCTGCAAGCAATATTCTAAAGGAGGCGCCTTCATTGAGAATTGCTAACCTTTCCATCTCTTCTCTGTTTCTTGGAGAGCCACTTCAGTGAATTCAAAAGCTAGAATAGAAAAATCTGGAGCCGCAAAACCTTTTGATAATTGGGTTTTATTTTGATTCCTAGCCAAAAGGTTCAGTGCTTTCCACCTCCTAGATTTGCTGTTTGAATTTTTAAATAGTAACACTTGAGTTGGATAATCACAGGGTATATGTCTGGTTTGTAAATGAAGTAATAAAGCAGTCCAGATTTTACATTTGGGGGGAGGGGAGAAAAACCCTTGTGGAGCATTCTGAAGTGTTTTTATGTTGTAAACTCTGCTTTTGAGATGAAAAAGGCAGCACCCACAATGCAAATCTCTTTCTGTTTTCCAAAGAAAATTATAATTGTTTGCTTCTTCCTCTGTTTTTTAAGCTTTTGAGGGATTACTTAATCTTTTGGTTGAGTTCGAGAGAAACAGAAACAACACTTTTAACCTGGCTTCCCCCAACTTTGCATTCCCCCCATTTTATTGTAGAGATGAGGAATATTCCCTTGACAGAGATTTCTTGCCTAGGAAAAAAGGGGTTGGAGCTATTTTAAAATCAAGTAAGTCCAGGTAACATTTGGCTCAGACAGCTGCCTGATTCACTGAACTATAAGGAGTAGAGGTGCAGAATAATCAGAGTGCAAGATTATGTTATTCTAGCCAATCTCAATAAAAATCATTTTAGCCTTTCTGTAGAGTTGATTTCCTGGTCTAAATCTAGGCAGTGAGATTGATACCTATGTTGGGAGTTTAGCTCCTAGAATTTTGCCTAGAAATTTGGGGAGTTGCAATCCAAAACATTTCTGGAGTTTCCAGGGTGGAGAAAGCTTCCTTCAACAGTATTCATGAATCAGAGAAAGATGTACATCACACTTCTAGGAATTGGGAATTTTTTTTTTTAATGGCAAAGAAATAAAGATGACTATGGACAGATGTCTTCATTTTGACTCAATATATTGAGAAGAAAGGTTTAAGAAGCACAATTTTTTTTTAACAACAAAAAAAAGCCACTTGAGGTCAGGGGTTAAACTAGGGGTCAGCAACCTGTGGCTCTGGAGCCTCATGTGGCTCTTTCACCCCTCTGCTGCGACTCCCTGTCACTCAAAATATACGTCACAACCGCCAATGTGTGACATCCGCCGGCACACAATTTATTGGGCTTTTCAACCCCGGGTAGGCCGATCATGGATAAATCCAAAAATAGAAAAAAGTTTCAGAAGAAAACAGAACGTTTAATTCAACTATATATGCTAGTTTTGTGGTCGCTCAAGAAATAGTCAGGCACGGGAAGGATTTTGTGGTTCCCAGTGTTTTTTTTTTTCTGTGGGAAATGGGTCCAAATGGCTCTTTGAATGTTTAAGGTTGCAGACCCCTGGGTTAAACCACAGATTCTTATCCTCCCAAAGCCAACATTCTTATGAAAGTGGAGGATTCAGCTTCTTACAGGATTTCACATGTGCTCTTTAGAATAGACTTGGTCTCCATACTCAGCAGAATAAAATGATAGACTGTTTGAACTGACTGCTATTTCAGGTTGCAGATAATTGTTTTTATGGAAAATCTCTCAGGAAGGAAAGCAACCAGGGCAAGAAGCTTTGTAATGTTTTTGTTTGTTTACTTTGAGGATAATTTTGCCACGTTCTGCAACCTGAAATAGTGGAATAGATTCTACCATTTTATTCTTCTGCATGTCTAGACCACATTTCAGTCCATTTGAAAATGGACTTCTATCACATGAAAGTTTGTTCTAGTCAAAAGACTTTGGAAATCCCAGGACTATGTTTGATACATTGGAGAAAGATTGCTCTTCACAGTGGATGCTTGTAGACTTTTTAAATAAAGTATTCTCAGTTGTTTTAATGACAGCTGTTTATATGTAACCAGGAATGGGGGACCTCTGGTTTCCAGATGTTTTTTCATTTTATTTATTATTCCAGTTTTAAGGCTGCCTGATTCCAGAGTGACTCTGGATGGTTAATACTTTAAAAATATAAAAGAGAGCCACGTACATCAATGAAGAATACAGCTGACTGGAAGACAGAACCCAAAACCAAAGGAGCTCACCACTTCTAACCCAACGCCTGGGAGAACACCAGGTCTTTTAACAATTTGTGCAAATTCAGAAAGATAGGAGCAATGCAGATCTCCGGGTGTAATATGATTCCACAAGGCAGGAGTCATTACTAAGAAGATATGCTTCCTGGGCCCCTCGAAGTCACACTGCTTAATTGATGGGGAACTTGAGCATGCCCGTTCTAGCTGGTCTCTCCAATGAGTAAAAGGATGTGGAAACAAGCAGTCCTTCAGGTAGCCAGGCCCTATGCCATGAATGGTGGTAACCAATACCTTAGGTCCGTGATGGGGAACCTATGGCACATGTGCCACAGGTGGCATGTGGAGCCATACCTGCCGGCATTGAAGCCATTGCCATAGATCAGCTCCAACACGCATGCGTACACTGGCCAGCTTATTTTCGGCTGGCCGCGCTCCCTTCTCCTCCCAGGAGTCTCCACACAGCCCATTTTGAGGTAAGTAAAGGGCTCGCGCAGAGGCTCTGGGAGGGTGTTTCTGCCCTCTGGAGGGCCTCTGGGGGTGTGTGGGGAAGGCCGTTTTTGCCCTTCCCGGGTTCCTAGCTTGGGAAGGGCGAAAAACCCACAGGGGAGGGGAGGCTCACGCATGCAATTGTGGGGTGTGGAGTGCATTGCATTATGGGTGTGGGCATGCACGCACGCAAACCCCCTGTTCTCCTCCCGCTTTTGGCACGCTATGGCAAAAAGGTTAGCCATCACTGCCTTAGGTTATACCCAGAAACCAACTGGCAGCCAGTGCAGCATGTGAAATAACAGGGATAAATGTGTGTCCTGTGATATACCTATTTGAACCAAATATACCAGGGTGTCAAATTCAATGCCTGGGAGCCGAAGCTGGCCCACAGGGTGCTTAGTTCTGGCCAGTGGAAACAGCGAAGAACCAGCCCACGGTGCCTCTGCCAGGGAAAACGGAGCTTGGGAGGGCCACATGCGGTTCTCTCAAGCTCCGTTTTCGCTGGCAGAGGGTTGCAGGAGGCCGTAGCAGCCAAAAACTGAGCTCAGGAGCCCGTTTTCGCTGGCAGAGCACTCAGGCCACCACAGCAGAGGTGGGTTCCTACCGGTTCTACGGGACTGTTAGTAACTTGGCAGCCTGGTTCATTAGAACGGGCAGCGACCCAGGCCTGCCATGCCCCTGAGCCGGTTCTCTTGGCAGCACCGTAGGCTTGGTTTTTTTAGTACTGTGCATGCATGAAGCATCCCTGAGCAAACCAGCAATAGCAGGATCCTGAACACACCCCTGCACTACAGGCATCCCCAACACGAGTGATGTCAAGCTGGCCATGCCCACCTTGGCCATCCCCACCCTGGCTTCCCGAGATCAAACACAACCCTGATGCGGCCCTCAATGAAATCAAGTTTGACACCCCTAAACTATACTATAGCTTCTGAGTGATTTTCAAGGGCATCCACATGCAGAGCATATTATATGCTGCTGAGTTTAATTCTCAAATCCTTTAGTACAGTATTAACTGTGCCGGCTAGGACTATTAAGCATTGTAGTTTATCAAAATTAATAGGAGCACAGAATTCTCACTTTCATATGTGCCGCATTTCACTACCTGTTAAACCCAGCCATGATGCCTATGAGGATCTGAAAGCAAGAGGGTGGAGCAGGTGACAGGATCAAAGCCAGGGGATGCATGGTGTTAAGCCAGCTTTGAATGTATTTACACGTGCATTACCTCCGTGGATTCATACTGCCTTAGGCCTGCCAAGATCCTTCATTAGGCTAAATTGCTAGTGAAATATTTATAGCTACCTTGTCTCAGTGTATTTCAGGGTACAGTCAGTATAAAATAACTAAACAAGAGCTTCTGCCATAGGGAAATGCCCGAGGCTGTCTCATTCAGGCTGCCCCTAGTTGCATTCTTCACCTATATAGTTTCATGTATAATTTTTGGATAGCTGCAATCCGAGACAATGCGATTTGTGTGATCATTATGGGAAGAGACTGCTAGACAAGACAACACTTCATTTGTGCTTCCTATCAACATTCAAGTATGCAAACATACTTTTTCTGTTGGAAAGCATTACATCTAAAATGATATCAAGAGATCCTGATGATCTGTCTATTGTATAGTTTACACTACAGGCATCTCTGACTGAATTACTATTACCCTTAGTAATGACTGCGCATACATGAGCCAGACAATAAACACAACGTTTTTTTTTCCTAAGGACATCGCGTAAACAATATGATCACTGGTGTGCAGGCCCATCGTGATTAAAAAAAATTAGTCTGTTCAGCAATAGTTAACTCATCTATTGTTTTCTACGTTTCACTTTCACCATTAAATCATCCTTACTACTTAATAGAAAGTCACTTTGCTTGCCAAATTAAAACATTGGTTGTTGCTTTTAGAGCTGTACAGCCGTCCCCAGGCCTGAAAATACTACACAGCCACTGTACATAAAACAAAATGGAAAAGTTTACATTTTATGTTTCAGATCCATATTTTCCAGGCCAGTCCATTTCAGGCGCAGGTTGTTAACCTCTGCAATATGTTAGTAATTAAAAGGGCCTTCTTTCCTACCCCCTGTTGTTGTTGGTTTTTAATTTGGAAAGAAGTAAACTACGTTTCAGTAAGGTGATTAAAATTGCAAAGAATTTTTTTGAGGAAGGGGAAGACGAAAATTAGTTTATTTACCTCAGTAACATTATTGTCTCTTCCTTCTTCCGTGCTGTGTAGACTAGTAGTCAAAACTATTAAAATGCATTTTTTTAAAAAAGAAATCAAGTAATTTGGAGATTTTCAGTTTCCCGATACCCAGGCGTGGTGCATTATTGGTACTTGAGACATAGGATGGTTGAAAATGTGTGGAGTTTTTTGGTAGCTGAGCCTGCCAGAAAAGGCAACAGCTATGATCGTGGGATTTCTTGAATGAATTGCTAGGATGGTGTCTGTTTAGATGTCTCTGTTTTGGTTTCAGTCAAAGAGCACAAAATGGCAACATCTGCCCACAGAAATGATAAAAGGAAGGAAGTCCTTTTTCATCCTTTATTCTGTGGTTTCATTGTGGCCTCTTTCCAAGAACATTCTTAGTTTGTGTGTTCATTGAAGCTGGCTGTAGCAACTCAGTGTTCAAAAATAAAAAATAGAACAAGTTCCCTTGGTTTTGCATGTGTTAGCAGAGAGCACTGACACCTATTTTCCACTTGTCTCAGGTCATCTTCCTAGCTAATATCATTGTGACAGTTATAGATGGGCAACAATTAAAGGGGACTTCTCTTGAAAGGCTTTCCTTCTTCAACTGAGCCCCAATCACAAAATGATTAAGTAAGAAAAGAAGCCGCTCTTGTCTTTATGTTATTAATGTATTCATTTTACCGTTTCTGTAACTTACATCTGCAGACTGAGTGGCATACAGCTAAATGAAGAAATGAAGAAAAGCATCGTTTACAAGATAGACATACCCACCTACCTAATGGTCTCTGTACATTTTTAGTTTTGATTAAGACCACAGCAGAGTTGTGATTTAGCTTTGCAAAATGCCAGGAAGGAGGGGGGGCCTGCTATTTGCTGTATCTATGTACATAGAGAGCCCTCCGTTTACCCTTCCCCTTTTTCTCTCCCTCCCTTTTATAAATGCAATCTCCCTGCAAGATTAAAAACGAAAGAACACAAAGATGGCACCAGGTGAGCTGGATATACAACTAAGGGGTTAAAGAGAAGGATGTGAAATGCCTAAAATAGGACTGCGTGCATCAAGAAATAATTCTAGGAGATATTTGCAGAAACTAAATGTTTAATAGATTCTTGGAGAACTTTTGTTGTGAAAGGACAGGACTTTGCAATGGCCCATAGTGTCATTTTTTTTCTTTATTTGATTCATTAAAGTTTTTTTTATCCCGCCGTTATTATTTTTACAAATAACTCAAGATGGCGAACATATCCAACACACCTTCCTTTTCGATTTTCCCCCACAACAACAACCCTCTGAGGTGGTTTGGGCTGAGAAACAGTGATTGGCTCAAAGTCATCCAGTCGGCTTTCATACCAAAGGCAGGATTGGAACTCCCAGTCTCCCAATTTCTAATTTGTTGTGGGGGGGAAATGGTTAACAAAACACCTTTTTAACACCAGTACTATACAACTAAGGCTGTGTTAACTCAGTCTCACACAATAATGGAGACACAACAGGGGAAAAAATATTGCCAGGTCATGTTTGTAGCTTGGTTAGTGCAAAGGCGAAAGGCCCTTACATTTGAAAGATAAAACCATTTCATGTTAATAGTTAATGTCTACAATTTAATCTATTGCTTTTTGGGGATTGTTGTTGTTGTTGTTACTTTCTTCCTTAAGTCACCAAGTTTTAGTGGCAAGCACAAGATATGTGGAATCAATTAAATTTCACAGCCATTACTCTGGACAGCAAGTCAGATGCCAGTAGCGTATGGGATCCTGTTGGGGTTTATTGACCATTTTAGGCCGATGTGGCATGATTTCCATCCTCCCATCTTTGTTCAGGCTTATCTGCTGTTGCAGGTCATCCTTACCTCTCAACCACATGGGGACCGGAATCCTCATTGTTACGCATTGTTAAACTTGTTAATGAAGCATCACATGATCATGCCTGATTGTACAACTTTTTTTTTTGCTATGGTCATTAAGTGAGATGTCACGTAATTGCCACTTGCAGGCTTACGACTTTTCTTGTCAGAAGCTAACTAGGAACGTTGCAAGTGGGAATCAAATGACTGTAGCACGCTGCAACTGTTATAATCACATTGCAATGTGCAACGGTGGACAAGCGCGCAAATCATGTGACTGCACTGATGCTATGATAGTTGTAAACGTGAGGACTGGTCATGTCACTTTCTCATTGTAGTCATAACTTCGAATGGTCACTAAACAAATAAATGTAAGTCGAGGAGTACCTATATTCTGTGGTTGAATATAAGTAAGTACAGCAGTGCTTTGCTGAAGATCTACCAGAATTGTACAATTGCTGAGCTGATTATACTGGAAGTGCTTTAACCTTTCCCGATTTAATGCAAAGCTGAAGTCCCAAACAGAAGCCAGGAAATCTGACCTCTGTTTGGGTTTTATTAGAGTTTGCAGCAATCCAACAGGTAAATAATTCAGCAGGATTCATTTATAGAAGAAATTTGTTTATATACAACAATATAAAGCATGACACATGTATATAATACCCATGCAGCAGAAGCCAGAACCAGAACTCAGAATTCAGAAGCACAGAATCTATATAATAATCCTTATATACAGACCAGTGAAACTAAGCCAGGCCCAGGCTCCGAGCTGTCTGACAGACATGGCTCTCAGTCACCAAACAATTCCCATTGGCTGACTTGTTGTTATGGCTATCCCAGCTCATAATTACACTGACAGGTTTCAATATTTGAGGGGCTGTCATAAAGAAGAGGGGGTAAACTTATTTTCCAAAGCACCAGAAGGCAAGACAAGAAGCAATGGATGAAAACTAATCAAGAAGAGAGCTAAGGATACATTTCCTGACAGAAAAATGAACTAATGGAACAACTTGCCTTCAGAAGTTGTGGATACTTCATCACTGAAGGATTTTAAAAAGAGAATGGTCAGACGTTTATCTAGAATGATATAGAGGGTCTCCTGCTTGAGCAGGGGGTTGGACTAGAAGGCCTCCAAAGTCTATTCCAATTCTGTTATTATGAAATTGAATTGCCTATATAAATCCTAAGTAAAGAATCAAATACTGAACTCACGGATGGACTGTGGAGTCATTGGTGCTCTTGGTGGTTTGCTCGCAGATGTTTCATTACGCAACTAACATCATCATTGGCACCGCACATTTTAAAGTCACAGAAATTGGGAAACACTGCTTTAGATCCTGTTTATTGGGATCCTTTCCAAACTCATTTTAGAGTTTGATACCTTCCCACCCCCCACCATCTAGATTGGTTATCCAGTTGTAATATTTGAAAGAAATTTGCCAACACGTTTATTCTTTCCATGAACTCGTAATTCGTATCTCTTGAGGGTAGTAGCTTCTGAATTAAACTCTTCCTGAGCTGTTTTCTGGTCAGTACGGCAAAGACATTTGCCCAGGTTGGATAGATCACAAGGCCTTTTAAACATTTTGGCCGGCATTTGTAAAAAAAAAAGGATTTAAATCTGTTTTCTTTTTAGTAGCACTGCTTAGTTGCAAGTGAAGCATGTGGCATGATCGCATTATTAGAAGGATATTTTAAGTACTTGACAGACACTGCTGCTCTCAATTTTCGATTCAAGTATCCCATGGGTGACCACATTTCTTCCTTGAAGTTGGACATTTTGTTTTATTTCTAATTGCTTGAGAGAAACTTTCCTGAGCAAGCTGCTGTAAAATAAGAACAGTGCCTATTTTATTTGAACTCAGCTTGTGCAAGGGAATTCTGCCTTCAGAATTCTTCATACTCAACTCTGCCCTCCAGAAGTGTTAGCCCACAACTTTCATTAACTCTTATTACTCATGCTGGCTCGGGATCTAAAAAAATATAGCTGATACATCTGGATGGCATTTGATTGGGAAAGGCTGTCTGACTATATTGGCCCATTAAAGATAAAACCAAAAATAGGTCAGAATAAAGCATTAAATTCTTACATCATTAGCTTAGAATAACTCAATAGCAGCTTCATCCTAGCAGTTCCAAGCAATGAAGGAGCTGCCACTACTCAAGAAAATTCCAACTTTTGATTTTCTGCTTTGACAGTTGACTAGTTGTATAGCCTGGCTACAACCTCTTCTGTCTAACTCTGACATTATTTTCAAATATAATGCAGAGTGGTGAATAATTCTGGAAGGAGGCAGTTGACATCATCATCCTGTATTTGTTCCCCTGAACTATGGTCATAGATGAAGCGACTTACGTAATTTGAGTTACTGAATATTTGCAGTAGCTGAATATGAAAGTGACCAGAGGTTTTTTGTTTTCTGTTTGTGAAAATTGTGGTGCCTGGATAGATGGTAGGAAACCTTGAGCAATATTGTAATTCATGTTGGGATGTCTACGTGTATGTGTAGTTTTCGAGATGTTGCTGCTGAACAACAACTTACCATTTCTCTGTTGTATTACCCATGCTAGCTAGAGCTTCCAGGAGTTACTGTACAGCAACATTTGGAAGACTTAATGAAGGTGATTTCTTAGACTTGAACAATAGGATAAGAACAATTTCAGTTGGGTAAACAGAACTTCTACCTGACTCAGGTTGTTCTTCTCTCATGAAGTTCATACTGTATATAGCTAGAGACAAATCATCATTTTTGGTTTTGGAAAGCCTACTCTAAAGATGAAGCAAATCAGATTGACTTAAAGTACTAATTATTCAAATTTGAAAACTAAGTAAGGACCATGTAACATTATTTGGATTCAAGGACACTTTGTCGTAGCTAAGCAGTTCTGGATCTGATTAATGGCTGAGTGTGGCTTTGTACGAATTCCTATTGTTAAGATCCATGAAGCTTTGTAGCTGTTGGAATTGTTGCTTGTAAGGAATAAATTTGTCTAGATATCAGTGGTCTGGAATGGCTGATGACGTTTGGTCAGTGCGATTCTCTTTGGAAAAGAACTTATTTCTCTAACTCTTGTTCATTTCTTCCCATTCGGCTACACCTGCTCTTGTTTTCCTGTAGGATGTTTCCAGGGCTTTCAAACACAACAGTCTTGTATTCTCCCTTTCCTTACGTCCCTGGTTTCCACTGTTGTACTTTCCTAAATGGGGATCAGTGATCTCGAAGCAAAAGAATGCAGCTAACCACTGTCATTTGGGATCCTCTGAAGTGCTACCCTACGGAAACTCTGCATTCTTTAAGCTCGCTTGTGGTGTGCCAGCACATTCCAATGGACTGAGGTGGAAGCGAATAAGTGGTCGCGAGCACTGCCATGATTTGGGGTGGAGAAAAGGATCGTAATTTTTAAAAATACTTCTAATTATATTCCTTCTCAACAAGGGAGCTTTGCAAACATTTTTAGCTCTTTATAAACGCAGAGATTTCTCTGTCCTTTTTGCATCTTTAAATTGGGCTATGATCTTGCTGACTTATTTTTGTAAAAAAAGAACCAAAAAAACCTTACTGTCAGAATGATCTTATTTTTAGATCATGTAAGAGAGAAAAAAGAAAAGAGAGCAAGCAGGCTTGCATTATTGTGGTTTTTTTTTTCTTCTGGTGGATTTTAGAAACATACCCACACCCTGAATAGTTTCTCTCTCTTTCTTTCTTTTTTTTACCCTGCTTAGAATGTAATTGCTAATCTCTTAGTTCTTCTACTGTAAACTAGTTATGAGATACAGCTGCTATTTTGTCACACGCGGCAATTTAGGGAAGTGCTCTGGATTGCAATTGGAGGATGTTGTTCAGACGGCTGAATTACCTCCTTCACACTCTGAAATGCTTTTAATCGGTGCCTGATGAGCATCTTCGTCTGTACTAACTTTTCTTTTTAGTCCGGCCACATTCCAGATGTGGAATAGACCAATTGCAGATTTCCCCAGAATATGGCCATTGTGGGAGTTGAAATGGAGTGCCAAGATGAAGAAACATGTCCTATATCCCACCATTTCCTGTTGAAGCCACTTTTTTCCTTAATAGCTCAACTGAAAGATTCTGCCCCCCCCCAAAAAAATATATATTGATTTGATCCTTTGAGTTTGTCTTTTTGGGAACAGATTGGGGTGATGTAATAGCTGCCTTCCAGTACTTGAGGGGCTGCCACAGAGAAGAGGGGCCCTCCAAAGCTCACCTGAGGGCAAGACAAGAAGCAATTGATGGAAGTTCATTAAGGAGAGATCCAACATAGAACTAAGGAGAGATGTCATTAATAATATAAATTAATAGTATGTGTAATATCCATTATATCTTAGCTTTCCATAAAGTTGTAGGTTCACAGAACCTTCTTAGTTGAAAGCAAATAAAATATAACTTATAGTAGAACAGCAGTTCCAGACCTTTGCCTTAAAGTGGACCTGTGTATTATAATTGAAAGCTTTTGAGTACCACCATGGAAAGTAAGGATCAGCAAGATGGTATCTGCTGATACTGTGGCATGTGCGTCCCATCCAGAGGTGGGTTCGAAATCTTCTTACTGCCTTCTCGCTCAGGGGTGTGGTGCAGCCGCATGCGTGCATGCGCAGTGCTTTTAAAAAGCTGTGCATGCGCAGAAGTAAAATCCAAGATGGCGCCACCGAAAGAACCGGCTTGGGGATGTGGCAGGGCCGGGTTGCTCACCGTTCTACCGAACCGGGCCAGTAAGTTACTGTTCGGTAGAACTGGACCAAACCATTAGGAATCCACCTCTGGTCCCATCCCAGAATTAAATCACCATATTTAATATTAGTATACCAATATAAAGTTATTTCAGGTAGACAAGATGGTTCAACCCTTGGATGACTTTGTCCATTTAAAGAGCTGCATCATAATTTTGCATCCATACTGAAAATCACCTGGAGAACATTTTAACTGCCTCTTCTTTGTGGGGCTGCCACAAAAAAGAGGGAGCGAAGCTGTTCTCCAAAGCACCTGTGGGTAGAACAAGAAGCAATGGGTGGAAACTAATCAAGGAGAGAAGCAACCTCGAACTAAGGAGAAAATTCCTGACAATTAGAACACTTAATCAGTGGAACAACTTCCCTCCAGAAGTTGTGAATGCTCCAACAATGGAAGTTTTGAGGAAGATGTTAGATAACCTTCTGCTCTCACATAAATTGAGAACTATTGTGTTAGAAAATGTATGAACTACAAAATAGAAATTCAGATATATTTTTTTGTGAAACAAAACCCATATTTTGCTGATTTCACATGTAAAGTAGTTTATGTAACTCCATACCTACAGCAAAGATATTGATTAGTGATTCAGCCTCCAAAACAAAACATTGAGTTATCCGCAAGAGCCTCCAGAAATAGGAGACCTAAGCGTTAAATCAAATATATGTCCTCTTTTTTTCACATGGAAGGTGGTTTGCTAATATCTTCATAGCTGTGTTTCTAATTAGCATGTTTATGAATTTCCTATGCAACCCTGTGAGTGCAATCATCCGTTTTGGAAGTTATAATGCTGCAAAGCAATACAAGTTAAAAGTAGCAGTGCTTCTGTCTGAGGTTCATCTGCACCTATTAAGTACGAAAGGATAAAAACAGAGCAGCCCTGTGACAAAGAAGCTGGTCTGCCCCTGGTTTATTCCTGGCTGCTGGTGAGACCACAAATGTATTTTTAGTAATAGAGTCATATGTTTGCTATATCTAGCATGTGTCTGTACTTTTTCTCCCCATCTCTTCACCATGGCTGTGGTCTTCTTTTACTAGACTATTATTCCCAGGGATTATTTTACTCACATATCCTTAAAACATCAGAGCTGGACCCTACTTGTTTGAAGAAATATAAAAAAGACATTTTAGTAACATGTCTTTTTTGGGGGGAAATCTGCTAAAACAGTGCTACTTGTAGTAATAAAATATATAGATGCGCCTATTTACACATCTTGCTTTTATGTGTTTTTCCAAATTCTTCCAACAGCTGAATTATATATTCATTAGATCAGGGGTCTGCAACCTTAAACACTCAAAGAGCCATTTGGACCCATTTCCCACAGAAAAGAAAACACCGGGAG